>AYEL01064732.1:0-19703 GCA_000484575.1 Olivierus martensii | reverse complement strand
ATTTTTTTAAATAAAATGTATAAAATAATAATTGTAACGAAAAAAAAAAAAAATCGCAGACCGTGGATCAAACCCGCGGCCCATACCGGAAGTCAGCACCGACGGACAGCGCGCTACCGACTCGGCCACTCGGCGTTATGACGTATTCGCCCATTTTTCATTATATATAACAGCTATGAAACTTTGAATCCATTTTTTTTCGGATTTGGTTGAATAGTGCGCGCCAATATTTTATCATATTAACACATGAAGGGTAAACTACCACCACACAAAGTTTGATTCCAAAGTTCATTTCCCAGACCGCGCCCTCTCCTTGTTAGTGTGGGGTCTATAAGTGGCCACTGCCAGATATAGAGTATCCCTCGTGCGATATGGCGGCTTAATCAAATTAACCTAACCTGAATCTTAGCGACATCTATATAACACTAGATGACTAGATGAATCAATTTTCGAGTACTAAAGACATCTGATGCCACATGTATTGAACTATTTTCTGTCACCACTATCCTCATATACTCTGTCCAGCACTGTGTGCTACGGTGCTCGCTGAACTCTCGCATTTCTGAAATAGCCTTCCTATTAAAAAAAGTTGCTGACCCCTGCTCTAGACCAGTGCTTCTGAAAGTGTGGGTCGCAACCCCATATGGGGTTGCATAACAAAATTTGGGGGTCGCAGAAATTTTAGTAAATATTTTAATTTGTATTCCTAGTTTATATATCTCTATACCCAGGATTGCAAAAATATTTTTTCGGGTAAAAGGGGTTGCCATGTGGAAAAGTTTGAGAATCACTGCTCTAGACTTAATCTATAAACTAACTATAGGATTTTAAGATCACTTTTATTTTATTGTATTTTATTTATTTTCTAAAAAACTAAAAATGGTTGCATTAACTTTTTATTTAAAAAACTTTCAAATAAATTTTTAAATATAATATATAAATATCAAATTATAAAATTATCATCTATAACAATTGTGATTTTATACTTCTAATATATCATAGCAAATCTGTTAATTTTTGATTAATTTGAGGATTATTCATTGGATCTTAATAGTCTCCGAAGTTACATCATAGATCATTCAAAAAATCATGGTGATATTCAATGATATTAATGAAGTCAGATTTTCCCCATGAACATAATGTTAAAATGAAAGGATTGGTTCCAGAGAAGAAATGTTGACCAAAGAAATGAGATATAATTATTTTGTATTTATGAAACATTTACAAAAATAGAAATTTGATTAATCAAATGATAATTTAAGATGAAAAAGGCATTCTCTCTTGAACTATTGCCAGGGCATCTGGATAATCATTAAGGTTCAATAATAATAACTGTGATGAACAAGTCTTTGACCATTGATTAAGTAAATCAAGTGCTAATTTTTCAAGATAAATTCTTTGCTTAAAATATTCTCCTTAAAGCAAGTATGCATTTTAGCAGGTATCTGGAAGTGTTCCTAAGTTTTCCAGGATGAACTTCAACACAATTCAATATGGAGACTCATTTTTTACTGCAAATCAGTGGAAGCAGTTTAACTTTCTCTCCAGAAATCTAGAATCAAATCCAGGTTCTAGATCAATAGATGAAATTAGACAGATAATGTTTAAGGCAAAGCAACTACTTATATATAAGTGAGATGAAAATTATGAGTTGATTTTAAACAAATACAGAATGCACAGACAAACAAATTTAATGATCAAAATTACAATTCAACATGGACAATAACTATAATTGGAAAAATCAAGACATCAAAAATAGAAGCACACACGTAAAAATTCTCTCTTCATGACTTTTGCCACAAAATATGTAAAGATATGTCTCAGAAGAATTTATATGCTCATACTGGTAATAACAAAGCAAAACAAAGTCACATATATACATTTAGTAGGGCATGCATATATATATATATAAACATGCCCTACAAAACATTTTCTCTTTATAATGTAATATTGTATACAAAAATAAATATATTATTTAATAATAATTATAATAATAATAAATTAAATTATATTGTTAAAACCAATTTATTGACAAAAAAGTGAAAATAGAATATTGAGATAAATTTTCTAATTTATTAATAAATTGGATCTGGAGCAATGGCATAAGTGTGGGATGATGTATCACAAGAAAACATAAATTGGGGGGATTCCTGTATTCAAAAAATAATTAATAATTTTGTTTATTATCTTGGCAACTAATTATTTCAAAAGACAACTATTAATACTTATTTATTAACAAAATAATCTCATTATTTTAACAACTCTATAATACAAATAAATTTTTATGTTTCAAATCATCTCAGTAATCTAGAATAATTATATCTACATATAATTTAAATATTTCTAATATTTGAAAGTTTGTTTATTTTTTTGTATTAATTTTTGTAAGTGCTATAATTTACTTTTGAAATCTATAATTAGAATTTTGAATGCATACAAAGTTTTGCCCAATTAAAAAATATATTTCCAATATAGTGCTACGTAATAGTAATAATATTTAAATATTAGTATATATTAATAAATATAATTACTATTATATGTATTAGCATATACAGTATTAATACGGAATTAATATATTTTTTTGAAACTATTCATTTTGAAAACCTTCTCATCAGTTTTAAAATTCATTCTGAATTATTTCTATTTAAGATGCCAAAATTTGATAGCTTTCCATTGAAAAAATTTTATTTTGTAATGGAAATTTTTTATTTTCCATTTAATGCTAATTATTGAATAAAATTAGGTCATTCAATAAATTGTTTCTGCCACTAAATATAACTAAATTCCCCATGCACAAAGTATTAGCAGTTTGTACTATGTGCTGTTTCATTAGAAAATTTCTGTAAAATATTTACTATTTTATGGATATTAATTAAAAAAAGTTCATGTTTTGTATTTTTATAACACATGCCAGAATAATTTTTAATTAATGTTTAAAGCTTATCAACAATTTATGAGCTGCATATAAATATTATTTTGTTTTAAATTTTAAAATTTGCCATCTAAAAATTGTATAATGGTAATTAGTTATCATTTTATTTTAACAGATTTTAAAATATAATAATTACTTTTGTTTAATTTTTAATAATATAAAATAAAGTATTATTTAATTTTTGTATGAAAATTGTTTTTCATTTTCAATTTTGAATATATTTTGAAAAATTTTAAATGTCATAGATATCTCTAGCAATATTTTTAGTTACATCAGACATACCAATCTGTTCGTCCATATATTTTGCAATTTTACAATGTTTTGTCTTTTGTAATATTTTATAAATTTTATTTTTGGATTTTATTATATTTCTAATTTGTAAAATAGTTGATTCTGAAATATGTTTTTCATTTTTATAGGTTAATCATATGATGATCATTGATTTATGAATCTTGTTTGTGTTGATTTTTTTTTTAATTTTTTATAAATACTATATTATATAGAAGTTCAGAGAAATAAACAATTTTCTTTCTATAAATTTTTGATTTTATAAGATTGTTTTTATGCATCAGATAATTTAATAGAACAGTATATATTTTTTCATAATGATTATATGAGTAATCAGTTTTCATACTGTTTCTTTTTGATTTTATTTATTTATAATGTCATGTTTGTATTTTCTGAATTTGAATATAAATTATAATCACATATACTTTATAAATAGATTAAATTTAATTCATTTAAGTTTGACAAATAATTGAAATTTAATTGCTTAAATTTATTTTTGAAGTAACTAAACCAAATATTAAAGATTTAAAGTAATCAAACTGCAATTACTTTTCGACTTTATGCATTTATAGTTCATATAATCAATATTATAATTTTTATTAAAATTACATTTGTAACTTAAGGTAAATTTTTCATTTATTGAATTATTTATTTTATGTTTAAACTAAGTGCTGTCAATATAAACTTCAAACCGATTGTTACATTATTATATGTTTATTTCAAAGTTCAATCATCTAGATTAATTACAATAGTTTGAATAATTATTTATGGACAGGGAACTTTTCTTACTAAATAAAATATATAATACTAGTAAATAAATAGCTACTTATGATTACTTTTGAATGTGAAACATTCTTGTAATTAGTAAACGAAACTAAATATCTGCATAATTTATTTTAGTATTAATCAATGTTGCAGAGCATGTAGATTAAAAGAGCAAATGTAAGATTAGCATTGCATTTATAGGCTACTATAAATTAAATTAAAACAGAATGAAAGATTGAATTTATTTGTATGATTTTAAATTATACTATAAACATTAACAAATTAATATTTTATATTTTTTAGATTTGTTTAAATTATTTAATATTATATTTAATTAAAAATAATTTTAAATGGGCTTTCTTAGAGTAAACAGATTAAAAAAGAGGAGATAATTTAAAAGATCGTTTTAGAAAATATGATAATCAATCAAATTATAACAATCTTCCTATCAGATTATTCATTTTTAAATATATTCAAATTAAATTTATAAGGCACGTAAATTAAGTTTTTTAATGACTATACTGTACTTGTATTTTTATCTATGTATCTTGAAATAAATTATTATTATTTTTTAATTCAAAATTTTGAAATTATAATCACTGTGTCTTTAAAAAGAGAAAGTGAAATATTTCTTTTTTAAAGGCAAAAGTGATTGTAACTTTAAAATATCATAATTTACAACAATTTTCATAAATTTATCATGAAAACTGCTGTAAATTATGATATTTGAAAGAAAAAAGATTTTTTAGAATTCTTGGATTTTGAAAAAGTATATTTCAATAATTTATTCAAAATATTTTATAGGGAAAATAGGGAAATATTTTATAGTTTTGTTCATATTTTAACTATTTTTTTATAAACTATAGTCTGTTTAAAAATTTAAGTTTTAATCATAGTATATAGTTTGTAACTGCTTAAGATACTTATTCACACACAGTTTTGGAAGAGATCATTATTTGACAGTTCATTAAGTAAAGACCATTTCTCCTCATTCACACTTAGTTTTCAGTTTTCTTAATTGTTTCTGAAAATTGTGTATATATGGAATCTAGCTGAAGGCTAGATTCCATATATACACAAGTTAGGCTAGTTCCTGATTACCAGAAAGCTAAATTTCATAAATACACAATTTCATGAATAACATCAAAACTGAAGATTTTGGCCAGCAGATAACAATGTTTAAGTAAATGAAGTCCTCTTTACTTAATGAACTATCAGATAAGGACCTCTTTGAGAACTGTATGTGAATGCTATATAATTTTTTTTATTAAATATTATTTAATAATTTTTATTTTTTCTCTCTATGAATAAATATGGCAACTATTTAATTATAAGTATTTAGCAGAATCTTAAATTTTATTAGTCAAAATGTTTATATCTAATTATTTTGAATAATTTGCATAATCACAATGATTAAAGATGTGAAATTTTTCTGTATTAAAATATATGTTGTTCTAAATAGGAAACAAATTTTTTCTTAAAAATATTTTATAATATAAAATAACTGAATTTATGTTATAAGATAAAATTCAGTGTATCAGATTTCAAATTAAAAATAGTTTGAATTCTTAAGTGGATTACTCATAGTGAAATTGAATTTTGAATATCCCAAAGCAACCAAAAATAATTATTTAATTTTTCATGCTTGGATTGTAAAATATTAATCAAACATGGATTAATTTGTTGCAGATATTTGACAAATTTATAAATCAATTTTTTTAAACTAAATATATCAAGATTTTTTTATAAAAAAAAATTAATGGAGAACAGAATGCGATCCTGTAGCATTGCGTCCAGTTGCGTTTCCGTACAATACGATTTTATTGAAATGTTTATTTGGCAAATAATAAGAAAAGAAATATTAAGTTTTCATCATTTTTCAAATCTCAATAATAAAAATATTTAAGAAAAAATTGTAATTAAAACACGCAAAGGAAATTCCGCTGGAACTG
Source organism: Olivierus martensii (assembly GCA_000484575.1). Lineage (NCBI taxonomy): Eukaryota > Metazoa > Arthropoda > Arachnida > Scorpiones > Buthidae > Olivierus > Olivierus martensii. The sequence continues at coordinate 13,766 of AYEL01064732.1, read as the reverse complement.
ACGGAAGTGAAAAGCCGACCGGGCACATGCAATTGCCTGAAGTGCAAATCTCATGTCCGAAATTAGCTGGAAAATAATCATCTTGTATTTTCTAAATAATAAGAATTTTCAGAAAATGCATAATTGTTGATCAGAAGTATCGGGATTGCTATATTTCCATTTAATAATAACGGTTGTTACGTACAGTGGCGGCAGCCGGGATTGCTATATTTCCATTTAATAATAACGGTTGTTACGTACAGTGGCGCCAGCCATATTTATTCGTTAAAAAAAGATTTCCGATCTTATTTGTTAAGTGCCCGATAAATTAATATTTTAAAATGTATTTAATTATGTACATTCATACACATCTGCATATTTTTAAATATAGAATTAAGAAGAAAAGTATTTTTTAGGAATAAATATGACTCATCTAGATTCTACCATAGAACGCACTAATATCTATCTCAAAGGGGACACAATATGATTGCTTTGTATCTTTTCAGTTACATTTATACAGTATCTGATATTTAAATATCTACAAAAATACTAATTTATGCACAGTCATACGTATCCATATACTTTACAAGAAAAAAAAATCGAAAGAATAACATAATGATCTTTTTTTGCTAGGAATATGGCAGATAGTGGGACTGGCATGAAGGTGTGACTGTGCCAATGAATCTTACGTTTCTTATTTTCCAATATTTGCCATGTGTATAAGCCAATCCCCTTTTTAAAAAATTAGTGTACACTAAATTCTAAATTTATGCACAGTCATACGTATCCATATACTTTACAAGAAAAAAAAATCGAAAGAATAAGATGATCTTTTTTTGCTAGGAATATGGCAGATAGTGGGACTGGCACGGTGTGACTGTGCCAATGAATCTTACGTTTCTTATTTTCCAATATTTGATTGCCATGTGTATAAGCCAATCCCCTTTTTCAAAAATTAGTGTACACTAAATTCTGTATACTATTTTGTAAATTTTATACTTGTACACTAGTATATACAGCAAATTTTTGAAATCTTCATCTTTCAAATAGAATATTAAAAAGAATAGTTTCATAGTTAACCTTTTTTTTTCATAAAATTAAAAATTTTTAGAATACAATAGAGAAAATATTGAGTTGAAATAAAAAAATTGATTTTTTTTCTGTTCCGTTTCTTCTTATGAGGGATACATATAGTGGTTCAATGATTAGAATTTAGAAGAATGATCAAAACTATCATCAACTTCACTAATAGTTGTTTACCAGAATGAATGGAATATCTGTCATCTTATCTAATGTATCATTATATGTTCAGAAGAAGGAAAATCTGTAATTTAAATTGTTGAAAGTAATGATTGTTGCAATCAGAAATGCATGAGATAATATAATTATTTCAGTTAATTTACTTCATTATATTTGTATAGAGCATTTTTTTCAAACTGCGGGTCGCACCCTTTAGTGAATCGCGAAATAAATAAAATGGGTTGCAGACAAACAGAAAAAATTCACAAAAATGCTCGTACAAACAGCTTATAAAGTAAAATTTTTCTAAAAGCAGTTCATTTGTGCCAATATATACCACCTATAACGAATATCAAACATTGGTCAATACGAATAAATGAATATAATAATTCACACAAAGTTTGTGTCTTTGATTCATCACATGTGGGTCAGAATACAAAATGCTGTTTCTACAGTGGGTCGCAGTCAAAAAATTTGAAAAATGTTAGTGTGAAGCATATAACAGCTCCTCAATATTTGTGAGGAATATTCTCTCAGAAATAGAAGTTTTCGAATAAGCATTTTGATCTGATTATACTGTTCGCACTTATAATGAAACCTGCATTATAGCATATGCTTACTTAATACCAAACATGGAAGAGGTTTTAGAGTTTTTGGTCTTAGAAAAATTAGAAAACAATGAAAAACCAAATGAAAATGCGAGTTAAAAACAAAAATTTGTTTTTATACATAAGGAAAATATCACGGAAGATAATAAAACTATCTAACTTAAATTTTATCCTCTTTAAACCTCTCAGATGTTGAGTGGCTGCTCTATTTTAAAATGGATATTAGGATTTAATCTCCGATTAGTGAATATTATAATTTAATATTCTATAGCATGATTATGAATTAAATTACTGTAAAGTATTTATTTATGATAATAGACTGAATATAACAATATTTTGTGGTCTAAGATAACTGTTGGAAATTTTAGATGTTTATTTAATTTGATTATCATTGATCGTATTTTTTTATATTAATTTTATTTATATTATTATTCTACTATTTAAAATCATTAATTATATTTCTTTCAAGTCTAATTTAAATTTTTATTAACCAGATAGTATTTGCATGTTTTCTCATTATTTCTAATAAAGCAGATGAGTATGCGAAAAAAAAAAAATATTTTAATAATTTAAAAGCTTATCTGTACAAATTTGATTTGTAATTACTGGCTATATTTTTCAGAAAATTTAAGTATGGAGAAAATTATATTTAATGTAGAAAATTAACGTTAGAAAGACGTTACGAATGCAAATAATTACAGACTTTGATGTTTAGTAGTAAATTTGAAAAACAACGGTCAGCAGTAACAATTTTCCGATTTCGTTTAAGGACACTAATGTCTCCAATCGATCCAGTTCTTTACATTCAACCTCTGTCACGAAGCGCGTGCACTAGGATGCACCACTGATTGCGTGACACCATTTTCTTGTGGGAGTTCGAGTAATTGCATTTCGAGTTTTCGTAAAATTTCTTATCCCGCAGAGGCAGATGCGACACTTGGCGACATAATTCGTTGCCAGTTTCGTATATGGCATGCGACATGGAATCAGGAATGTCCAATAGAGAAAATTTTTGTCGCTGATATATCGGCGCCGATTTTCTATTGAACGTTGTGCAAAAATCTTCCTCCTGCTCGTTCTCTCTATTTCAGAAACCGCAGCGATAAATTTGGCAAAAGCTGTATGGAATTTCCAGTGGAGTCTGCGTCCAGCATAAAAGATCGCTGTACAGAATCAGGTAGAATAGAATGACGTCACTAAGATTGAAGAGTGTATCACCCAAAGACTTTTACGTAACACTCGCTATATGTCGCCGTGATAAATAACACTTGAGGCTTTGGTGGCGAGCCATGTGGAAATAAAGCCATTTAACAGAGAACTGCTGCTGGATTCAGTCAGAGAGATACTCTTGAAGATCCGACCAGATTTTATGACAGACTAGGCGTCAGTTTGGCTCTGGGTTTTTGATGATCGGGTACCGGTATTTGTTCAAATATCCCTAAGAATTCAACCTTCTACACCAATCTTTGCTCCTTTTTTTCGCTTCGTTCCTATCCGATCAAAAGAATATTTTTTCCTTTTTTGTTCAATCACGTTGATTGACGTTTTTCTACAGATTACCCGCTCTTCCCCAAAATACCATTTTGCATCAAACTACTTACGAAGTGTTGTAAAGTCTAAAGTCGTCTGCGAGTGAGAACAGATGAGCTTGTGTTAGATAGAAAGAATTGAAAAGATTTTGCCATTTCCTGTTAGAGTAAACAACACTTTTTCGATAACACAACGCCGGTCGAAATGGCAGTGTAGTCGACTACTATGTGAAAGGTCTAAATACTTTATTGGCACGTATCCTGCAATCTCTTTCCTCTCCTCCCGCGAGAACAGTCTTGAACTCAAAAGTCGCTATAGAACCGGGAAATGCCTGTTGAAATGTGTCGTTATAGGAGATGAAAACTCATTTCTATTTACTACATTGCAGAGCGAAGTTAGATTTTTCTACGCCTAGTAACTTAGAAAGTTTTTTTTTATTCTTTTCCTGCTTTTGTGGTTTGGGTTGCAACAGCTGTCGTGTTGTATTTTCGTCCCCCGAAGGTTTCTCTCTCTCTCTCTCTCTTTACTCTTCCCTCCTGTAACATTGCTATTACCTTTGCTTGGGGCATTAACGATGAATGGAGTTTTCGTGTTATGAAATGTCTGCCATTTTGCATAATTTCCACTTGTATGAACTACGTCCAATCATTCACTATCCCTCATTTATTTTTGAAAATGTTAAAAAAAGGAATAAAAAAGAGAGAGTTTTTCTCTGAAACGGTTCGTTTGCTACCTCTTGCTCTGTTAATGTTTTCTGTCGCTCCATTAATCATTCCTTCTTAATTCTTTAATTGAAAAACGTTCGTAAATGTATTTTGCTGTAATTCCAGTTACAAGTTTCTTTCTCTTTCCAATGACAAATAGTAAAAATCAAGACCGATTATCTAAAAAATCTTAACTGTGTTTATGAACATATTTTAAGTAGTAGTTGGAGTTAACGATCTGGAAATGTATAAGACTAAGGTTAATGATTCCAAAGAAAATTATAAATCATTAGATGTTGTTATAAACATGTTTAAAATTGTCGAAATTTGACCATATGCATGGTAATTATTCAACAATAACATTTATTAATATAAATGTTGGGATGAAAATAATTTAGGGAGTAATTAGATTTATCAAGAAAAAAATTACATTTTTTTTTTATAGTATTGATCGGTAAGGACATGCCAATTTGTTTGACCATATGCTGTTACTATATATAGTTTGGCAACTGTATAAAACCAAGGAAATTTAATATAAATAAGTATAGTGATAAGAGCTAGACTGTCGTTTATTTTATCGACGATACAATTGTTTAACTATTTTACGGCTAATTATATAACGAGTTTGACTTTTTAAGAGAAGGGAGGAAAAAAGAATTGAGGCATTTAATATTACTCCGGTTCATTAGCTGTTTCGCCTCGTTAAATCACTATTATAAAAATCGCCATCAGTTTTGTTTGGAAGTTTACCAAATTTATGATTAGTTCATTTTTAAAGATTATATAGGCAGTAAAAAGTTTCGGTAACGATGTGGCAACAAGTTCTTCTCGCTGTTAATGTTGTTTGTAAGAGATATAATTGATCGTCAAGTTTTGATCCTGAGGGATCTTGCAACCATTTCGTATATGTCAACACACTATCCGATACCTGCTTTATATCAACTGTGGATGAATTGGATAATCATCATTTGTATTGATTTTGCCAACATCATTTCCAGACGTGTATTGACCTCGGACGAAACAGAATTTAAAGTTTTGACTAAGTCGAAATATTGCAACTCTAGAATAATATATATGCAGATTGGACCGGATCTATAGAGATATTTTGTTTATATGAAAATTCATCGCTTTTATAACAAAAAATAGATTCTGAAAAACAAGAAAAGAAAATATGTTAGAATTTTTTTTCCTTCTGGAATAAATATTAACTTCAAATTTGTTGTTACTGTATAAAAGACAAATGAATAATTGCCAGAAAGATGTATCGTCGCCATATTTATCAAAGTGCAACGTATTATTTTTCTTTCTTTTGAGCTGTCGTACTGCAGATGTGTTATGTTAGACTATTTAATTTTTTTTTATCTTATGCCTAGAGCATTGCTCTTAATAGTTCTAAGTAAAGCATACCTATTTCAGCTGCCACTGGAGAGAATTAAAGGTTTCGTGCCGTACCGATACGAAGAATAACAAGGCTGAAGAGCAGCTACACCGATGTGTGTCAACGGTAAATTAATCCAGCCGGTGACTTGCTGATAATTCTGCAATGTCACGCGATTTTCGTGCACGGTTGATGTTTTTTAGGAGGGAAGAGGAAGATTTTTTTTTCTATGTGGGAGAATAACGAGATTTATGTGCTTTCAAAATGGTTGAACGATAGACAAATGTTTACTCGACCAATCTTTCTTTTCCCTGATGATATACTGTAATATGTTATATAAAAAACAGGCATCCTAATTCAACTAGGGGATATTGTCGCGGATGTTGTCAACTCACACTATTCGCCTGGATGCGGATGATTAGAATCGCTATTCTGATATTTCTCCATCATTTTATTATTTCGACATCATGAAAAATCTGTTCCTGAAATTAAGCCAGTCTATGTTTAGGCTTTTTAAAGATGTCCATCTAAAATTAAATGTTGCTGTCATTGCCAAAATTGCGTGGCAGGTCAACTTTCTCATACTTCATTTAGATTATTTCTGTAGAGTTATTTAATTTCTATATATAAATTTTTTTTAATTTAAATACCAAAATCAGATTACGATAAATGACTTTTAGATATTTTCTAGATGATATTTTGTCTGGAAATGTCTTAAATAAAATTAATTAGCTCCATTAATAGTAAGAAAAATTCCAGTTAAATTTATTGCCCTTACGACCTTGTAAATAAGTCGTATGAAGTTACGTTATTTACGAAGATTTTTGAATTTTTCTGTGAAATTTCGAAAAATATTTATGGATACTTTCCAGATTTAGTCGAAAATTAGGATCATTAGCACGCGGAAGGTGCGCTTCTATAACGACTCTTACTGATCTTTATAGTAAACATGTAATATAATCTATACTAAAAATCATCCATCCAAACAGAAATATCCTTCTGGCACAGATATTTTAAATTTTGTAATGGGTGATAGGATGAAATACTAAACCATAAAAATTATCGGAACGCATTCCATTTTTTTAAAGAAATATATAAATGCGTGTTGCTTTTTTTTCGAATCGGCAATGCGAAATTATTGTTAATATCGATTTTTCTCTATGTAAAACAACATAGTATTATTTTACAAAATACAGTAGTTCATCCATTTTTGAAAGATGGAAACGTTGGAATAAAAGAATAATTTCTAAGAGAGAGGGAGAACTTGTTATAAATGGCATAATCAATCCTTTTTTTCCCCGTTTTTATAAATGAAGTTGGATATTTTAGATGCCCGAGTTACGTATAGAGTTGCGGGTTATTTAATAAGAATAAGATATTTTAAAAAGAAGCCGGACATTTTCAGATGAATAATAAGAAAAATAGGATATAAGAAAAAAGTACAGAAATGAGGATGATAACAATGAAATAATAATAAAAAAAAAAAAAGATTTCTGGAATGTAACCTTAGCTTTAATTTATTCTCCTTTTTTGCCATGTGTAGTATTAGCCCTACAGGTTATGCTTCGCTTTCGACACGCTCTTCCCTCCTTTTCTTTATTAATCAATGAAAAGAGGATTTTGATTGAAAAAAGCATTAAGTTTCGATGATAAAAGGAATTAACTGATTTCTTCGAAAAATCTGGTTAAATTAATAATTCATTTCATTGATTGGTTTGGTGTTTACACGGCCGAAACAAAGTTAGCAAAGGGAATAAATTTAAATAATAACATTAATTTCTCTTCAATAAAATATGATTAAGGAAAAAAAGGAAGAAAAATATTTCGATGAAAATAAATCGTCACGCTAAATGATCCAGCCATGTCAAATTAGCTAAGCTTGCCAAATTTCACTTTATAAAAAAGACAAACTTCGAACATTAAGATCTTTATTCTTTTCTGACGTAAGACCTCGTTGGCGACAAATAACGTGTATAAATATACTACAATTGTTTCTAAGTACGTTATTGTACGAAATTCCCTATATTTAACTTTGATATTTATTAATCGTCACGCTCTAGAAGCTACCGATGTTTAAACGATACATAATTAAGGATAAAATTTTGCTATTCGGATCGTGTTTATATTAGTAATTCTAAGCTTAGGCTCCTGCCATTCCATTTACGGATATGTAATGAAAAAATTTAGGTAAAAAATAGTGTTTCATGCCAAAAAAAACTTTAAATTTATCATAAACTTCGTTACAAATGTATTCGGATCTATAAAAAGCTGCTGTTACATTTTTATACGCGATTAAATCTTTTCGATTCAGTGGAATATACTTAATCCAGCTGCATATATTATGTTGTCTGAAAATAATCTTGATGTTTTCTGCATATATGTTTTTCAGTATTACAGTAATTTAATTACTGTAAATGAAAATTTAATAAATTGATTGAATTTATATACCATTATTAAGCCAATTGATTGTTAATTTATTTTATGCTACGGATAAAGTAAACGAAAAAAAATTCGGAATTAGTTAAAATAAACTAATTATTTGTGAAAAATCTTAGTGGCAATCGATAAGAAAGAGGCGGGAAAATCAATGAAGACATTCTTATAAATAAGATAACCTTCTTCAGATGAAGGAAAACAAAATAGTAGGAGAGACCGTCTCTCGTTAATGAAGTTGTGTCTAGAAACAAATGGCATAGAGTTCGACAGCAAAGGGGGATGAAGACTGTTTCTTACGGTTTACGTACTTAAAGGGGGATTCTGTAAGGTAATTTACCGAATGTGGTGTTTCGGAAGCATTATTTCTTTCAATCCGACCATTCTCGAGTGAGGCCACACGCGGTGAAACTTCTTGTTATTATATGGAAAAAAAAGAAAAAAAAAATTGTGGTTGCACTCCAAAGTTTATTTGAAGAATACTTCAACTGATTTTCTTTGTTCTGCTTTCGAGTGTCATTGTAGTTAACCCAGCTTTAAAAATGGCAAAATATTTTCTATGATCATTATTATGATTAATATAAATATATAGCATACAATTTTTATATTTAAAGCATATTTTAGAATATATTAATTGATATTTAAATATTTTATTTATTTATTTTTAAAATGTGGTTGCGTTAAAACATCTGTATGCTTAGATGAATACCGAACATACTTCGATTTAGAAATATTTCTGTTATCCTGTTTTTGGAAATAGAAAATTTATTATTCTCCTCAATCACTCGATACAAAAGCTCTCAATCCGACACATCTGTCCACAACTTGACGATAAACTCTTTACTATGACTCAAAAAAAGTTTTCGAGATGATATAAAACTCTTCAGTCCGTCGCACAAAAAAGAAGAAGAAAAAAAAAAAAACATTTCGCATTTCGTTCCTTTAAATATCACGACAATGATAATCCTGCTAATCAAATATGGTAAATTAGATAATAAACGTATTGATTTCCGTTTTCGTTTATAAATATACTAATCAAATTTATAAAAAAAAAGAATTTCGTTTATATAAACAATTATTCTAATGCATTCAACAGGAACAATAGTTTTAGACGTCGCAAATTACACTTGAAGGGAAAATTTGGGTACAAATTTGATTTAGGAACGTACAGTGCTTTTAGACCACTTTTGTAGGCTATGACTTGTCAATTAATGCTTGTTGAATGGAGATAACACGAAATTTATTGCCTACTCTGTAAAACTTTGCTAAAACTTTAGCGTTTAAAATTTTAAAACTTGTTTCCATCTGGTCTTACGATATATATTTTTCAGTGTTGGTTCCTTCCGTGAAAAATAACGTTTCATTCGATAAAGTTGGATAAATTTATTTTTCTTTTTAAGTGGAAATTATCAAACGTTTAAAGGTTCTCTGCCTGTGCCAGAAGATTTAAGAGTGAATATTAAGGTGGATCCCATTGAGACGTTTAAGTTCGATCGTTTGCGTGTTTTGAACATTAAATGCGTTTCTTACTCGTCTCTTCTAGTGTAGCAATTATTGAATCGCTTTAGTGACTCTTAATAATGGTAAGAATTACCAAAAGCTGTGCTCTTACATAAAAAAAAAAAGATATATTTTAACAGATCAATACAAACTTGTATAACCGTCTCATTTATTTTGCGCATTTCACATGTTAAAGTAAATAATTAATACTGTATATAAACAAATTACGAAAATTTAAGTTCAAAAAGTTAAATTATTTTTTTAATCAATAAGCTTAATTTGTATAACTTTGGTATCTATTGCATATCCTCTTATGTCATGTAAATTAAAATTAAAGTGGTATGATTGCTTCCATAATTAGTGAAGATAATATCTAAACGTTGATAAGGTAATCTATAATTAACATACATAAAACTAAATGGTTGATATTTTAATTAATGAGATGTAAAGTATTTATCTCCAGTAATGTACAGAATTCAAAATGTGAATAATTGATAAAATAAGTTGTTTTGTTCCAAATATTGTATAAGCATTTTGTTCTGGAAATTAAATAGTGATTATTTATGTAAGATATAAAAATATTTACCCAATTTTATTTGAATTAAAAAAAAATTCAATTATTATAAAATTCACTATTTTGTATAATATAAATATATATATTTTAATATATATAAATTAATTCTACCTGATATGTTTTAAATTAAATAAAATTTTTTTGAATTGATTTACTATATCACAATTTTTAATAAAATTTCTTCTATTTTGAAAAAAAATTTTTTTATCATAAATAATTAAAAGAAAAAAAAAAAGGTTTTTCTTACCTTGAAATATTTAGATTTATATCTGTTAATTACAAAATAAAAATACTTTTTAATAGCTTATTTTTAATTTTTCTAAGATTATTGTTTTTAAAAATCAGAGGAAAACTTTTTATTAGGATGACATTTAACAATATATTTTAAGAAAGAGTATCATTTAAATATTCTGTGTTTGTTCTCATAAACTATCTTTGAGAGTAATGCAAATAGTGGTTGAAATATTTCTATATAAGTAGTAAGCTAAATAAGGTTTCTAAAGAAAACATTTTTTATTACTTAGACGATTTCAATAAATAATATAAAATTGCAATTTTGCTTTTATTATACATATTAAAATATTATTGACTAAAACTTTATTTTATTTATTTTATTCTTAGTTTAAAGCAATGATATTAAAAATAATGCAAAAGATTTTTTTTTGAAGGTAGTTTATGAAATTATTGTGTTTTATAATTTTCATAATAATTTATACTTTTTACAATCTGGTTCAGATTACTGCATTTTTAGGAAACATAAAAATATAATCAAGAGAACATAATGAATGCATATATTAAATCCCATTATTGTTATTAGTGTTGAAAAAGTAATAAAGTAAAAATTTTTTAAACTTCAAATCATGAAATTAACTAAGCAAGAGCTTTGGAAAAAATTCTTTCAATTGATAATTTGTTATAATATAACAAAATTAATAATAATTAAATTTTAATGTAGAATTAAAAAGCTTAAATAAAGCACTAGCAAGAGTACCTGATGTTTAGAATTGTCAATGTGACATCATCCTAAATTCAAACAAAATTTTGAAAGATTTATATACAATATTCTTCTTACCCAAAAATCCCCCCTCCTGGGGGCATTTTACAAATTTCATAATTTTTCTGGAGAGTCTGAGATCAGTCTCTATTTCCATGCAAAATTTCCAGTTTATATTATGTTTGGAAGTGCCCGAACAATCATTTTGACGCACACATATCACAAATATAATCCGTTACTTTGCTATTTATAGTATAGATTTGTTCAAAAACTAGTAATTCATCATCTAAAATATATTAATTTACATAACATTAGTATTTAATTAATTAGGCAAAATGATAGAATATCATTATTAATAGATTTAATAGCATTGATGTATTCTTATAATTATTTATTAATATTTCTGAATATTAAAAGCTATAAAATTAATATTAATATAGATTTAATATGAGAATTATAAACTTCAATTGTAAAATGACAAATTTTATCTGTTTAATGGTTCATATCATCACAGATAAATTTTTCCATTGTTCAACAGAATATCAATGAAATAAATCATTCTCTCTAGAAATTAGATAAATTCTGATTTATAATCATAGACTTTGCTCGTTCCAAATCTTTATTCAGGTAATTCACATTGAATTTATATAACTTTTAGAAAAACTAAATTTGAAAATAATAATAAAATTTTTTAAATTTTATTCCTATATGTTTTATTTTTAAGGTTAAAAGTACTTGTATTTATTATTAAAATAAAATTAATATGCAATAACACAAACTTTTAATGGTATAAAATATAAAATTATTACACTATTTACATTATTAAAAGTTTATTTTGTATCATCAATCATCATTTATTGCATTTTTTTTTTTTTGAAATTTTATTATTCATTGTAATGAGTACTTTCAATTCTACTTGTCTTTATAATTAGACTATAAAATTCTTGAAATAATTTTTCCATATGCATTATATTTAATTTATTTTTGTTAACATTTTGAATATTTGACAAATTATTTGTAAGGTTAGAAAAACTGAAACATTCAACTGAAAATACTTTGTAGAAAATTGTATAATTACATATTCTGTTCTGTCATACCTTTTCCCAAACTCATTATCTATATAATGTACTGTAAAATTTTACTACAAAAAATATCTTAAATTCTTTTCATATGACTGATGATAATTATTTGTTTTGATGGAAATAAAAATTAATAATAGAATTAATGTTCATTTTGAGTTGATCTCTAATTGCAGAATTAACATGAAATAAAATTCTTTTCTAATTCTTTTAATACTGTAACATTCTTTTAATTTAAGATTATATCTAAATTCTTTACAATTGAAAAAAAAAATCAAATTATTTTTGTGTTTGCAAAATTCTAGAAATGAGCATTTCTAATTGATTTTTAATTTTAAATTTCATATTTTGAACATTTTTTAATAATAAGAGTATTAAATACAGTAACATCTGTATTTTATTTGCTAACTTCTTTTAACCATTTTCTTTTTTTTAATATTAGTTTCTATAGAAATATTTAAAGAATAATAATTGTTTGTATGAAAAATTTTATTCATTCTAAACAAATGTATAATGAATTTGATAAATTTTATTTGCTATACTTTGAGTATGCAAATAGAATATTATTAATTCATTAAAAATAATTTCTAATATTTGCTGAATTATAAATGAATCATAATCTTGCAATAATTAATAAAATAATATAATTATTATATGCAGAAATTCAATTTTCATTATTATTATTGTAATTAATAATCTGCAAATATGCAGTGAATAAATTTAAATGATAAACTTATGAAAATTTTTATTATTAAATTTTAGTCATATTTTTATGTATAATATAATTAATAATTAATATAAATTATGCACATTTCTTATATACAGTAGACTTCAACTTAATGGTTTCAACTTATGTGATTTCAGATGTGTTTGAATGTGTGTGCATGCATGTGTACGATTTATATTTATTTTTTTATATAATGTTCAAAAATATTCAAATTACATAACAGTTTTTGATTAGAAAATGGTTCATTTTTCATTTTTATATTTATTTCTGATATAAAAATTAAAGTTCACTATTATATATTTAATATGTTTGGAATCATTTTTATATGATAGAGAATTGAGAATATGTTTCCTATAAAATAAATCATTAATTTTAATTAAAATAAGCAGATTTCTTGCATTTGAATCTGCAAAGTACAGTAGGTCTCAAACTTATATGGTGAATTCATCCAAAAAATTCTACATGAATTGAAAACTGTGTAAATCCAACAATGCTAAAATTTGATATATTTGAATGAGCACATTTACAAACAGAATGATCGAACAAAATTTATGAGAACATATTAATCATAGATAAGAAAATTTAAGGCCATGAGTGATATTTTTGCAAAAATGTAAATTGTTTATTGAATTTTTCTTTAGTGTTTTATGGAAATTTAACAAAAATTAAGACTTATGCATCCATATATCTCTGAAACCATTTAAATCCATATAAGTCAGAAACCTACTGTATATAAGAAATTTATGCAAACATGTCTTTATAAATTGCTAAATTTATATACATTTTAAAAGTGATTAAACTTTTTGGAATGTCAATGAATTGTATAAAGTATTCCATAAGGTGATCAAACTTATCTCTCTCCTATATTTGAGAATGAAATTTCTAGAGATAATGATATCAATGAACAAATAGATATAGCAAAAATAATATATAAGAATGAAATAAAATTTGATAAATACTGACTATTTAAATAATCATATAAATATTAAAATAATATAAATTAAATTATTAATTTTATCTG
>AYEL01064725.1:0-54291 GCA_000484575.1 Olivierus martensii | reverse complement strand
TTGTCGCAAATATAAAATTTTCAAAAATGATTTAAACGGTATTAGCTGTGGAATGCCATTGTTAACGACCCTGCCAAATATCTATACGATAGGTTGAAATACCTTCGTTTAAAGTCCAACTTTGTAAAAACCTTGTGCACTTACCCCACTCCACCTTAATTTTTATGAGAGCAGCAATTTTTGTTTTAAATATATTTTAATATTAAAAGTATTCGTTGAATTTAACAGTAATACAATAAAAAATTTGATTAACAATATTTTTATCCGAATATAATAGCTTTTCGTCCATTTTAATATTTTCTTTGCTTTTTTCTGAACTTAAATTGCAGATCACATTGTATAGCTAGGATCGTCTATGGCACGCATTTTACTTTTACTAATTTAAATGTAACTAAAATCAAGATAAGAATTAATGCATATTTTACTCTCTTTTCATTTTCATATATACTTTCATATTAACTGCTGGTTAATTCTATAATCGATTGCAAGATTGCTCTAATTACCTGATGATGAATCGGATGCAGAGTCGGCAGATAAGTATTAATAGTGCGGCCTGACTTCTAATAGCAAAATCCTGAAAATCGCTAAAGAATTCTTTCCAGTGAAAAGCGAGAAATGTTTGTCCGGCTGACTATATTAAGAGTTTTATAAATGTTCCTGTGTCGATTATCAAACGAATTCCATATTCCATTTCATTTGCGTGGATGGGATAACATGTTTGTTTACATTTCTACGTAAATAAAATGGAATATGAGGTCAATATATTATCTCGGCTTTTGTGACAGACTGCAAATTTTGTTTTGTCAGAAAAGCTCAGATGATACGTCAAAAATTATAGAAGGATGTAAATACAGTATTTTATTTCCCTTTAAACTAATATCAGAAATATCTAAGGGGAAATATTCTATCTTTAGAGTAATCTCATATTTATTTTTTCGTGTCATAAATTTGTCTACTTATAGTTATTCTTCTCCTTCTAGGTTATTATATAAATGTTTTAAACAATTTCATTCTACATAGCAATCGTAAAAATACCGCTTATAGTATGAAACTGATATTTCTATTATTTATTTATTTTTTTAATATCACAAACTTGGATTACATATATCATCCTACAATTATAGTTTACATATTTCTAGTTTGAACTTTTGAACTTTGGATTTAATTTCCATTCGTGATTAAAACAAAATTACGAAATCTGTATTATGCAAAATAATTTATCGATTTTATATTTTTTAATTATTTTACTCGTATATATTATTTATTATATCATAATTGAATAAGACTAATTTGTTGTGAATTTATGTTAATATCACCTTACATTTATCACTTCTCGGAAAGAATTTGTGATCAATCTGAAAACATCTTATTTCTGAATATTAAAACTTTTCCGGAATTATGATTTCGATAATATGAACCAAAAAAATGTTAAAAAATAAATATAATTTATATTATTTTTTAATTCATCGAATTTTCCTAACTCCTGAATGTGCACATACATAGTCAATACTCTTGTCTATATGATGTCTGTCGTATTTTTTAATAAGAATTGTTTTAAAATAATTTTAAAACATTTCTTATGAAAAAATAATTATTATAAGATGGAAGGGATCGAAATTTCGTGAGAAGTTATTAGGAAATGTTTTACAGATCTCATTTTTCCTAGAATTTTATCCGTTAAACAGAAAACAAAATATCGTATTCAATTAAAATCTTTGATTTTTTTACTGTAACATGTAAGCATAGCAATATTATAGCGACTTATGTAGATTTATATTGTATACATATATAATATATGTATATAATTTTTTTATACCAGATGATGCTGAAGAAGAGAGCATAATGACTTTGGATGGCATAATTAAAAATCAAAATAGATTCAAACGCTCCCAACAAGAAGAAGACGACGATGAAGAAGAAGGCAAACAACAAAAGAAAGGGAAAAAACATGGAAAGAAGCATGGAAAAAAGCAAAAAGGAGGAGAATGATTTTCTTGAATAGCTCCCATCAAAATTAATAATTTTCAATATTTTAGCTATTAAAATTGACATTTTTATTTAAATAAAACAATTATCTCAATTCGCTATTATGTACGGAGTATAATTTCTTTATTTCTATTAATAATTTATTGCACCCAACCAAAAGAAATTTGAAATCATAATGTTAAATAATTTTCTATACTAATTTTTTGAATATATATAACTTTAATTTAAACTTAGATTTGTCGGCCGGATGGCCGCGTGGTAAAGCTTTAGCTTGCCACTCTGCAGGATCCGGGTTCAAATTCAGGTCCGACACCTCCAGTTTTTCAGGAAGAATCCAGGCCCGACCCGTTGAACCCCATCCTTCAACCATCATGAGTGCTGAGATATTCTCTATCTGCTGGCGGCCAGATCGAGAATATCCCATGAGGATATGGCGGCTTAATATAACTAACCTAAACTTAGACTTCATTAAAATGAAAAAATATATAGTAATTTTATTTCATATTTCCCTGATAATTACAAATTAATATCTCGCTAAATAAAATTTTAGTAAATAATGAAATATAGTTTTGCCATTCAGCTTCAGAAATTTGAAGTTTGCCGTTCCGCAAAGCAGAAGGGCAAAAGTTCAAATTTCTAAAGTCTGTATTCCGTCCCGTTTCCATCATCGTCGACAGCAAAAATGACGTCATTTTTGTGTTCTGTCGATAATTCTTCCATCCATTGCCATTTGTGAGAACCAGGCTTTAGTAATACAATTAAGTTATAATAGGCAAGATATCAAACGGTATCACATTTCCTTTTAAATATAAGTTTATAGAGAATGTTATATTGAAAAAGTGTATATCACAATAACTTTATAACCCATTACTTATTTCATAACAAATTATTTAGATAAAAACAAAAATATAAAAATTTTTCAGTCACTTATTTGTTTCAATAGTTGTAGATATTCTTCAAAGCTATACAAAATTCTCCATTGCAGCATTTTGCTTTGGATATTACCAAACAATAATTTGGTTATAATTCAGACATATTATTTACCGCTTAATTTGAGAAATAAGATAACAGTATAAATTCTTAACGCTCAGATGTTCGAATGAATAAATTTTTCATTTTATTAAATTGAATCACTCGGCTATTCTTTAATGAAAGTGTTAATATTTTAAACATACGAATGCGTGAATTAAATATTTTGTATAATTTTTTTTTTAAGTTAATACGAACAGCGCTAAAAAGTGCTTGTTTCTGCCATTTAATAGAATTAACCGAGTTTTTAATTCATTTCTGAATAAAAATTTACTTTCTATTAATTTTATAATTTATGATACATAGGAAATATAGATAAGAAATTTTATAGAGTAAATTTTTATTGCATTTATTAAAAATATTATTGCTATGCAGTTATATAAGAGAAAATTGCATAACAGAAACTTGAAAAATGAAAGTAATCAATATTATTTACTACACAGTTGTTTGAAATTTATGAAACACATCCGTATTTATCTAAATTATTGATTAAAATTATCCTAAAAATTTGTCGTTTTAGTTTATAAATTCCATAAACTAATTACGAAGACTATTTTGTTTTTATTAATGCCATATAGAAAGGAAAATATGCAAATTTAGTATTAAATATTTGGCTATATATACATATGTTAATAAACTTTTGTTAATTTTAATGCTATTATGGAATTTTGAAACTATCTAAAGAATTTATAGAACAAAAATTGGACTGTATTCTGTTTTTCATGGAATTGCCAAATGTGATACCATTCGATAGATTTTATCAAACTGGTCAAAAATTATCATAGAACCATGGACGAAAGCGGCACCGATTAGAAGATATTTCGAAAAATTTACCTCAGAATTGGTAAACGAACCATGTACCGCTGCCATATTGAACGAGAAGTAAAACGTCACGTGACTATCATCGTAATGAAGAAAACCTGCTATGATTTTATACCTGGTTTTGAAAGCCAAAAATACGCCAGTAAAACGTCACGTGACTATCATCGTAATGAAGAAAACCTGCAATGATTTTACACCTGGTTTTGAAAGCCAAAAATACGCCTGGAATTGTTTTTACGATTATGTGGGTTATGATTTTATACTGAAATCCATAAGTTACTTATGCAATTTATGGATTTATATATTATATATAACATTAATTTATAATACATATTTGCATTAAGATGTATAATTACATCATCATGAAAATATTCTTGCCAAGGAGTTTGAATATAATTCTTGTGCGACACCTTCAAGATGTGTTACTGTAAACACCCGTATAACGTGCTCTCCTATAACACGAATTCATATAACGAAATAGCTCTTCTATAACACGAATTCGTGTAATTTTACATCTTTAAGGTGTCGCGCAAGACATTGTCCCTTTCAAGAGGGCGTCGTACACAGGTATCGATATTTCGTTGTGATAAGTACTTTTTCATATAGCTACTTATCGGTTCCGTTTTCGCAATTGATTTACATACCAATTTACTACTAGTAATATGACTAAATATTATGCAAAAATCTCGGATTCCATGAAAAGCAGAATCTTGCCAAAAATTGGTTAACGCTATCAAAAAATTCCGATTTCGCAAACAATTTCTTAAATATAGCTCTAATAATATTTTTGGTTCACATTACTTTTTAAAAACATTCTGAATGATATTTGAGAACCAAAACCTGCGAATACTTGGATTCAATAAAATGCATGCTTAATTGATAAAAGATAATAAATATTTGAAACTATAAACAATTAAAATAATAAATTACTTATTTTTTAATTTTATGTATAAAGTGGAGTCTTTCTTCTGCGATTCAAAGAAGAAAATTTAAATGGATCAATACGAATAAATCGATATCGAATCAAAGAGTATATACCATACTGAAATATATATTCTCTAAAAGTAATGTTAATTCTTTCGTTAATTAAAATTAATATAATACTTTAATAGAAAATATTACAACGAATACAAAATATGCAATCAAAGTGCTAATTAACTTTTGAATATTATACATATTTATTATATATGATAATTGTGCAATACTACTGCAAAATTTTATTTTTATAATTAATTATTGTTTACTGAAAAATAAAAAAAATAATATATTTCTTAGTATATTTTCGTTTGAATTAATTTGAATCATGTGACTAATGTCGTAATTTTATGAGTTATGTAATCTTGTGATTGAATAACAGATGGCGTATATTAGTCTACAGAAGATATTCTATGGTGAGTGTACATAACACTACAAAAAGCATCAGGAGCCATCTCGATCTCTATATCCGATGTACATCTATTCAGGTGATACTCATCATAAAAGGATCCAAAACGTAATATTGTTTTATAATGCGCATATTTTATGAACCCTACATTTCTATAAACATACGATGTTTTTATTATTGAAGTAGAGAAACATATTTTGTTGGCATTTAAAAATAAAAGTTTATCTTCAATCAACTTTGATGCGAATCATCGATTTAAATACAGGGGAATTTAATTAGTGGAAGAACAACAAATGCTCATTAATAAATGTGCATTTGTTGGCCGTAGTGAGATGGATTCGTTTTGAATGCTTTTATGATGAGTATGACCCCAATAGATGTACATCGGCCATAAAGATCAAGATGGTTCCTGACGAGGTAATAATATCTATATTGTTAATTAAAATAAATATTTTGTGTAAAAAAGTTTATTTATTAATTATATTTCTTTATATGTGTATTTAATATTTGTGATAGAAATTTTAAGACAACAAAAATATTAAATAATCACAAAACAGTAATTTTTTTCATTAATAAAATACATTATACAATAATCCATTTCAGTTTCGACAAAAAAAAATTCTTAAAAAGACGAGATTCGAACCCGCAACTTTCTGATAACACATTAATTAATCGAACGGCGAACCCATCGCACTACGGCGGCACTTATTAATATGTTAATATCAATCGGTATCTAAACAACATAGAAAACTTTAAACCCAATTTTTTCGGGAATGCTTGAGAGAATTCGGGAATTACTTCACCATGGGTTTGTGGGAGGGTAGTATTACAATATATGAAAAAATCGGAGGGGGCCATGTTTGGCACTCCCCTTGTGAGATTTTTCAGTATATTGAGTTATAATGCTTTTTAATCAGTTGCTTTTTTTAATCTTAAATAAAACTTACACAATTTAAAACCAAAAAATTCAAACTACAAATTAATTGAATACAGTTTCACGTTCCGTAAATTCTTCGCGAATACTGAATTAGCGAATAGTGAACCACGGTGCCAATGGGAAATATAGAGTTATATTCTTGCGAAACTTTCTTCTAAACATTTTCATCCTTGGTTTATGTGTGTTTTTCTGTTTACAGACACCTTATTTAATTTGTATTACATTACTTTTTATACTCTGCATATGCTATAATTATTACTATATACAGTATTATAATTACAGTAATCTTTATTTAATTTTTAAAAACATTAACTATGTAGTAAATAAAATCTTATTTTTGATTTAATAGTTTTTTGATGCTGCAAGATGTTTGATGTGACAGCTGACTCATTGACTTTCTGAACTGTATTGAAAACCTGCATCAGCCTTTTCTGCGTCGCTTTTTGCCTCAGATTTTCTAAAATTTCGGCATAAGGAGCAAGTGCCCAGGAAGTTAAGCGCCTAAATTTGAGGCTACATTCAAGCATAGGGTCGCATTCTTCTATGGGACCTGAGAACGATATGAACAGTCTTTTGGTCTACCTGCGGTCTGTGGAGTGATTGAGGATAGATAATGAGTAAACCGATTCAGAAACTACATTTGGTAACAAACAACTTTCTTTCTCCCTCTCTCTCCAGAGAAAAATAGAAAGGGTGTACATTGGTAACAGTATTTTCGCTGATCAGCAAGAGTCCGCAAATAAGCGCGAAAGCTTTGCGAATAACAATTATATATTATTTAAATAACTGTTCACTTATTTAAAATTTTTTTTTTTAAATTGAATATTTTTTGACACATTTTAAATATAATCAAAAAGTCCTGACATTATGTCATGCCACTTATAAATTAATTATTAGCCAGACATATTTTTACGTAATTAACAGTCAGACATTTTTTAGTGACACTCCTTTAAACTTGATAATTCCTTAACGTTATATTTGTTTTCAACAAAAATTATTTAATTAGCGTATAATATTCACATTTATAAGCTAAAGTCCGAGTCCAATTTTTACTTGGAATTTAATTCATTTTTTTAGAATTTTGGGTTTTGTAAAAGATAACGGCAATAATTTTTTATTATTCGTCTCGTGCTAATTTTGAAAAATGTTATTAATATATCATCTTTCTTTATCAAAATTAATTCTTCTTATATAACAGTAAATAATATATAATATATTTAATATACAGTATAAACATGCCAGCAAATCTCAGTTTTAATAAATCAACGATTAGTTATTGATAAATATGTTGATCAATAATGAATTACTTTAAGTGGTATAAATATTAATTTTTTAAAGTATAATAAAAGGTTATTATTTGGAATATTTTTTGAAGTAATTAATTGTAAAGTTTCGATTTTGATTAAATAAAATAGTGAAAAAATTAACATTTTTCAGTTTTTATAATTTATTTTTGAAATTTGATCAATAAATAAGAAAGAAAAGCCAGTTTAGCCATTCCGTAAAATTACTGTTGAAAGTAGTTTAAAGCATTTGCTTAGATTTGATGCTTGATGAAAATTAGTCACTAATTTCATTTAAAGGTGGGATATAAATTAATATTTTATTCTGTGGAAAAGAATTTTTTTTAGGCTTCTGAATTGAAACTGTTTACACAGTAATTATAATCTATATACTTAGAGTTTTTCCTTCATTTTCAATCAATGAGAAACGAGTATACTTTTCAAATAGTCTTGTTAGTGACCATCGTTAGTGACAGAAGGGCAGCACTATAAATTAAGTTTTCTTAGTTTGGCTTATTTTTGGTTCATCATGCAGAGTATTGTATCCGAGTTTGGATCACGGGAAATCAGTTCATCATCAAAGAAGATTATTTCAATAATTTTGAATATTTTTAAAAATTACACTTCATATATTAGGTTCCTGGGAACCTTTCTTCCCAATATTTTCATCCTTGCTTTATGTGTGTTTTTTCTGTTTAAAGACATCTTATTTAATATGTATACAAATAATTACAGTATATGCAGTATATAGTACTATACGCAATATTATAATTACAGTAAAATCTTTATTTAATTTTTTAAAATACTAACTATGTAGTAAATAAAATCTTATTTTTGATGGGAGTCGTTTGATGTGGCAACTGACACATTGTCTTTCTGAACTGCGTTGAAAAACTGCGTCAACCTTGTTTGAGTCGCTTTTTGCCCCAGATCTTCTAAAATCTCGGCGTAAGGAGCAAATGCGCAGTAAGTTAGGCGCCTAAATTTGAGACTGCGTTCAAGCATAGGGTCACGTTCTAATGTGAGACCTGTAGAGTGAGCGAGGATAGGTAGACTTTTCCGATAAAAAGATACAAAGATTACATTTGGTAACAAACAACTTCTTTTATTAGAGAGAGAGAGAGAGAGAGAGAGTTTACATTGGTAACAACAGTATTTTCACCACTCAGCAGGAGTCCGCGAAAATCAATTTTGTGGTTACAAATAAATTTTCGCGAATAGTCGAATACGTGAATAACGAGAATTAACTGTGTATATAGTGTTTTTAATAATTACTGTTTGTATTATTTTATTGTTTATTCAATTTTTTATTTTATCATAAAAAAGCAAGAAAAAATATGAATAAATTTATTTTAACCATAAGATAAATGTAGAAAATTTAAAAGGTGATTTGATTAATAGAGTTGCTTAGGATTTCAGAAATTATTATTAGATTTGATTTAGCCAAAGTTTTAAAAAATATTTATAATTTGCAAATTGAAATAATAATTTATATACTTCAACGAATTTCTGTGAAGTCAGTATGGATATCCGAAGAAATAAAATATAATAGATACATTAATTTGAATACTTTTTTACAAAATATAAGTTTTTAATTTTTTATGAATGTTCTGTAATTTTTTTTTTATTATTATATTGAATTATGCATAATATTGTGTTTCAAAAAACATTTATGAATAATCATTTAAAAAATTCCATTTTTATATTTGTGTAAGTTCAATAAAAATATTCTTGACAACGTAGTTGTCATTGGAAAATCTTTTGTCAAGTTTTGATCCAAATCTATCATTTTGTCTCATTTAAATACTAAGAACTTGACATATTATTTAAAATTTTCAAATACTTGATCTTGATGTGCTTTAAGTCTTTACGTTATAGAAAGCTAAATTTATTTCTAAATTTTTGATAGAAATTGAATATATTCTTTATAATTCTTAATTAGACTTTCATTTTTTTATTTTTTATTTATTAATTATAAAAAAAACGTTTAATTTTCCGAATAATTTATATTTGCTAGTTATTTTTAGTTTATATATGGTATTTGAAAATCACTCATAATAAATAATAATTAGTTTTTTCATTTGGACTGCTTTTTGAGCTATTAGGTGAAATAATCACTATAAATAAAAAATAGATAAAATTTTTGACAAAAATAAATGGGCAATAAGCCGCATGCAGCCCGTTGTGACAGTTATTGCGGCCCGCATTTCATTTATTATAATAACGACAATGTATAAAAGATATTCTGAAAAAATTACAACCATATACTTACGAAATATTTGAAAATCACTTTCAATACAATGTCTACTTCAAACTTATAAAAGCTACTATCATTTATATTGAATAAATGGCTTTTTATGCTTCAATTCATGTACAAAATTATATCATTTTAAGAAAATTAAAAATGTAAATAGTTAACATAATCACTAATCTTATGTAAAAACCTTTCTTTATCACCTAAGACAGACATTAATTTTAAATATGATTCCCAACTAATCGGAACTACATAAAGTTCGCCTTTGAAGAAAAAATTAGTTTGAAATTTTTCCGTTTTATTTCTTTTTATTTATTATAATCTACTGATATTATATGAATTTAAAATATATATTATATATATATATATATAATAATTTGAAGAAATCTTATTGATTTCAAATTTATACGTGCCATAAAGTTAATTTCCTTCTCTTACTGTACTTAAAACCATAAAATAAATATAAAATAAAATTTTATCAAATTTATAAAAGGAAGTTGATATAAGTTAATGAAATGGAACTCCAGAGATCAAATAAAACTACGGTAATTATATTTCCTTTTCTTTTTTAGAGTTTAAATTATTGCTTAGTGTTAACAGATGGATGATATAGAATGCTGCGATTTTATAGAATAGCGATTAAAATATACAAAATGCATGTAATCCATCACTTTAGTTCAGGTTAGCACTTTTTTAAACCGTCTATACTACTTATAATTTTAATTCTGACATAGTATTAAACATGATGCCGGTCTTTTGTTTATAGAGCAAGATATTAGGACAATTTTGAGAGTACAGTATTTAGTAGTTTCTTTGGAAATAATGTTTTTAGAGGATTAAGAATTTTTATGATTCTGTCAAGATATGCATTTTTAATAAACGTTAAAATAGAAGCATTTCCAGAATATTCCTTTCGCTACGTCTTTGCGTTTCATTTATCAATGCCTTTTTCTTGGAATTTGAAGTTAGTTTCAGAAACGTCTAATGATCCGTAAATAATATTTCCTAGTTAATTACAATTTAAAAATGGTGTTGAAATTTTGAAGTTTTTATTATTGAGAAGAAAACAGACAATTATTTTTTTCAGTCCGTGAATTTACTTACCAGAAATTTTATATAAAATGCATTTTTTTAAAAAGAAACTTATTCGGGTTGCTTCTTGCATTATTCAAAATACAATATTCCTATTAAGCGAAACTAGTGATTTTCTAAGTTTATTTTATTTTTGCAATATAATCTGCGAAATGAATGCATGATTGCCATATTATAATTAGTCCAAAATTTTTTTGAGTGACTTATGTTTTAGTGAAACCATATTTTTGATTGTAATATAGGGACCATAGAGGTTACATATGAAATCTATCAATAATCAGATTTAAAATAATATTTAAACATTATTTAAATGGAATAAGAAGTATTAAATTATTTAGTCAACTGAAAAATTTGTCTCATTCCGGTTAATCGTCTATTTTTCTTTCTCCAACACAAAATAAACGTTTCGAATACAAATATATATAAATTAAATGTATAATTTTAATGAAATAAAATTCATCAGGTAAATATAAAACTGTTTAGGGATGACATAAAGATTTTCATATTTTATTTATAAAATGTTTAAAAACGAGTGTCTGTTCCAGTTTATCGATAAATTAAAGTTTAATTTTGAAAATTCCATGGCCTGACGAAATGTTTTATCTTTCTTGAATTTGTTTTGAAAAGTAAATCTTTATTTTCAATTATAGCTGGAATTAAACGTTCGATTCTTTAATTCATCTTATATATATATATTTTTAAATATTTAAAAAAAAATTATAAATTATAAAAATAAATTAAATAATAAAATTTTATAAAAAAATATATATACTGTATATATATATACGGTATATATATATCTGAAGAAAACATTTTTAATAATACATTTCCCATTTCCGTATTTCTTAGAGTATTTATTGGCAAATTTATTTTGGGATTTGTCTGTCGAAATGAAGTTTTCTTTCATTTTTCTATGACTTTTCGGTGACCGCCTTACTCTGCTCATTATTGGTGCTGTTATACGTGCGCGCATAATCATAGCTGCTTGTGTTGTTAACAGCCCATCTTGTTGCCATAATGAGCTGTCAAAGCAAGGAGATGGATTTGGCAGGCTTGGGGTTGTCGGGGAGCTTCATTAGTGCTGGTAGCAAGTTGTGTCAACGATAGCTGTAAAACCAAGAGGGACGTAAACCTGTCGGATTTGCCTCGGTCTAGAGTGGTTTTCCCATTTTTTTTCTCTCGTTTTTATCACTAGCGACATGTTTTTATATATATATATATTCTCAGGTTCATTTTTTGAAACGGATCGAAACTTGGTCCAGACAGAAACCACTTCCCTATTATGACTTTAGTCGGAGCGTGAAGGACTCGACCCTAATCCCCTGCCAGGACGTCGCTAAGTCCGTTTAAATCACATCGTTTCTCTCTGGCGAACGGAAATCTCCACATTGTTGGCGCACCGACCGAACTTTAGGCAGTGTCGTGGTGATGTGCGTGTGCAACGGTCTCCCTGGGTTACCAGTCTGATGGTCCGACTTTCATCGATTGCAGTGGAACAAGTCAGTCGTCCGGACGACGTCCTTGCTTCTTAATGAGAGGAAATGAGCAAACTTCCCGCACCCCTTACCTATTAAGAGTTTTGGTCGAAACGAATTTGTTGACGGTTAATCCAGCGATGACCCACACAGTAGCCACAGAAATTTATTGAGTCTCGCACATCTTTCTCTCCCGTCGTTGGCTTTGTTGGCGTCACCAAGGCAACGGTTGCGAGTAGTAAATCCTTATTTCTGGCTGGCACGGTCCGGGGGCTCGGACGCTTTCACCGTGGGATTTGAGGTTTGCTTTCATTTCCCGGGGTTTTATCCTTCTTGATGGGAACCGGAGAGGCCCGATTCCCTTTGTGGTTTGCCTCCCCGTCTTTCTTGTTATATCAGCGACTTCGTCAGATCTCTAGGTCGCTTCCAGGGGATTGGGTTCGAAATTGTGATTTAAACCTGTCCTTTCTTTTGATTCTAAAGCTGGATTTCTCAGCTCATATTCTCTCCTCCTCCTCCTCTTCTTCCTAATTATATAGTGTAAGATTTCCAACTTTTTATTTTTCCTTCTTTTGACCAACTGGTCTATAATAGTGGTTTTTATATCTGTTTTCTGAAACACAAATATATAAAATAAATTGAATTTTTACTTTTAGAAGGGAATCAATAGCGGCAATTTTACGTTTTGTTATACAGTAGACTCTCGATTTTACGAACTCGTACGACCCCAAAAAAGTTCGTAAATAGGAATGACATTAATTACCATTAGAGACTTTTTGGAACCAACTAAATAGTTCGTAAAGTGGAAGTTCGTAAAAACGCAAGTCAACTGTATTCAGATGATGCAAATTATTAAGAAATAAAAAAATAGAAAAAATTTTTTTGCTTCGATTGCAACAAAATATATGCAGATATTTTAATGATTCCGTACGTTAATATAAAAGCCAGTTTTTAAAGTGATGAGAAGAATATTCGAATTTTAAAAAGTATTGGAGGTTTTGATTGTGGGAGTCCGCAGTTACGCACTGTTATGCATATCTAATTACTAACCGTATTTAGCGTTTCTTGGAGGATATGCTCGGTTTCTTTCGTCCGAAAGGGGCGGAGAAACATAGAAAAACTGGAACGAAAGAACGCAATGTAGTAATGGTTCGTTCTCTGTCAGTGTCAAGAGAATTGATTCCGTCTTCCTGTGGAGACGACATTAAACCTTAATGTGCTAGAGAAGCCGACGGGATAGCCACGTACTACCCTCCCCGACCGTCATTAAGTGGCAGATGAAGAATGGCTCTAGCCAGTCCCATTGGGCTACGGGTCTGCCACCTAATGAGGATGGATGTTACTCCGGAGACGACCATGCCAAGTGCATTCTGCTGTGACACGGCCACCCCGTGTCGCCAGTATGAGTTGATAGGCACATGCCACTTGACAGGCCGCAGAGAGCTGCGCTTTGTTACGTTAATCCCCTATTCCGCCCGCCCCATTTATTCACCGAGCATGCGTGAAGCGTGCATAAAAACACTACTACCGACTCTGTTTTCGATTTAACTCGATAGATGGCGAGACTAGACGGGTAGCTAGCGATTAAAATAAATCGATTCGTTTAAAGTTATCGTCTATGGCTTTTTTCAGTAATTTTTGATAAAGATAAACGAGAACGTGAGAAATGGTGAGCGTCTAAGGCGCGTACATTTTCTTTTCGGGAGGTGGAGGAAAGGAATAATTAAAATAGACGTCTAGCGACGTCTAATCGGGTACTCTACCGCGTGCGCATCCACCAATGTCCATCTGCGGGGAAGCAACCCTGGATGCAGAAGATAAGGGTTTGTTAAATTACCAGAAAACTTCGTTTAGAAATTCGCACGGGCGTTTCCTGTATCCATTTGAGAGCGATTTAATGGATCCACCAAAGTAAAACGACCACCGGGGACCACGGGGGAGATAAACCGAGGAAGAACAGGTAGGTATGGATAGTGAAGATAAGGATGGTAAATTAGTTGAATGGGTTTCTTCAGCTTCATTCTGTAATCGACAGTGAAGGTCGTCGCCATCGCTTACGAGTATAGGAGTCATATTATTGTCAAAACGAAAATCCCGCGCTTTCTAGCGGGGAGGAAAGATTTTGACCCACTCGCCCAATGACTAGTCGTCGGTAGACTAGGTGAAATTACCCGTAAGTTTTGAACTGTGGGGAGAATAGCGAGAATCGGGGGGAAAAATCAGATTATCGGTCGGACAATTTTGGCTGTGAAATGGTCCAGAAAAGACCAGAGTGGAGTATATTATGTCATTACGGCGCAGGGCGAAATTGGCTGGTTACTTTGCTCGACTCAATTCACCCCCCTTCTATCTTTCTTTTTAAGCTTGTTTTTGACGATGACGTGCGATATGACGACGACAACAACAACCTGTCTCGAATTATTCGAGCTCATTATTCGTCGGTGAGTGGACGGTGAAAGGGATGGTTAACTTATCTCGCGTTCATTAGCGAACGAAAAAAGGGGAAGAACTCTGAAGAGAGGGGGTGGAGGAGACTGTGTGTGATGCTGCCAGCCGTGAAAAGAGGATGAAATGGTGATCGTTGAGCCATGAAGTGTTGGGAAATTGGTGGTGCTAATTACGGTGTAGAGACGATAAAGTAACGACTGGGTTTCGCGGTATACTTCAGACTGCACGCAAAAACTCTCCCCTCTTTTCACTTTCCCTTTTTATATGATGAAGTTCTGGAGAAGTTTAAAAGAAAGTCGTCGTATGCAGTAAAAACTAGTTATATTTTGCCAAGATTTCTAATTTGTCTTTTCCCTAAGTGGATTTAAAACTAATCTTTAAAAAAAAAGCTGTGGTTTTGTATATTGCTGCAAATGTTCATTGTAAATTCTTTTTTAATTTGAATTTTGATTTCCGTTTTCAATTTCGTATTCATTCATCGTTAAAATATAAAATAATCTTTTAATTTGGATTTTTGATTTCTATATTTATATTGATTTTTATATCATCTTTATTTGCCAGCAAACTTTTTATTTATTGAAATTTTTATATTTAGAAATATTAAATGAAACATAATAGTCAACTATTATTAATTTAAATCAATAGATAAGAAGTCTAAATAATAAATATTTAGGTACTTGTATAGTTTTCTAGTTGTAGTACAGTTATTATGATAATAAACATGTTTGTTCATAATCAAAAATTTACTAAATTTAAATGGTATAAAAAACAAATATGGCTGAAGAAATAAAATTATAAAAATATTGATATTAAAACCATAATAAAAATATTAAAGTAAATAGTTTAACATGATTTCAGGTTTGGATTTGGTGATTGTAGAAATCCTTTATTAGAATCTGCTCAACTTATAGAGGAAATCGTTCATCAGCAAATGAATTCCTTGGTAAGCAATTTGAAATAGTTTTATTTAATAAAATATTAATGTTTTTATTAGGGACCACCCTTAAATTATGTCACGCTATTTTGAATACTTTCTGACTCCCTCCCCGTGATCATTTTTCGTGACACCAAACTTATGTCCTGACTGTGGCGTCACAAATTTGAAGTCACATCTCTTCTACATAGAAATTTTTCTCCGATTTTTACATTAATATAAAAGAAATATACACAGTAATTCCCATTTCTTGTTATTTTATTTTATATTGATACTTTGTTACACACATTTTGTAATTTCCAAAAAATCTTCAAACAGCTGGAACAAAACAACTATATATGTGATTTGTATTTTATGACAAATGTATTTCTGAATATTTTATATTACATTCTTATTTTCCGAACAATTAAGCATAAACGTTTTACATAGTTTTTAATCATAGAGATTTAAAACTAACCATTTTTATAGCATGACGGCACAATTTGCATGACTCTCCCATCATTATGTCATTTATCATCACTAATATATTACACCCTCATCCTTTAACAGCGTGATGTAATTTATGGATATTTCCTTAAAATAATATGCATTATTGAAATATAATTAAGCAGTCATCCGAATCAAAATTTAAATTCAAATTTCTATGAAAATATATACTCCTTTTTAATCTCCTTTACGATGAAATGCATTTAACGAAGCCATTAATCAGCCCCTCCAATTTTTAATATTCTGTACAGTTTTTATTATATGAAAAAAAATTGAAATAATTCTTTTTTTAACGAAATATAAATCATTTCTCTTTAAAAGAAAAATTTTATATAAGAAATAAATAAGAATAGAATAGCTTCTGCGAAATATTTTTTGATGGCATTTGATGTTCAGCTGGCGGTAAAAATGGCGACTTGTCGGCATGTACTTGACGTCATTTCATTTGTTGATCATTGTTAAGGCATCCTGTGAAGTTATGCTTTGACTTTATTTTCTACTTTTGATTTAAAAGTACTGCACTGTATTTATTACTTTAGTTCGATTATGCAATTAAGCAATCTGCTGTAATAACTGAAGTTCACTGGAGTTAGAAAATAGCTGTATTTCGTGCTACTAAACATCATCGTCTTTGATTGCATTTACAGTAAAAGTTAAGACGCTATATTTTATGATAGTGTTGCAAAAATATCGTAAGAAGTTAAATAATACTAAATGTAGGACGATATAAATAAATTTTAACAAAAATACATAAAATATTTTTAATTAAAAAATTTAAATGTTTTATTCAACATTGTAAAAAAAAAAATTCGATCGGAATTCATGATAAAACATTTTGTTAATATTCTTATATAAACGAATGCATTAATATTTCTTAATATAAGTTTGTTGCCTATGATGATATAATAAAAACTATTTCATGTCGTAATTTAACAAAGAAAGCAATATATCATCTGAAATTTACTATCTTATAACAAAAAAATACAGGAATACACCCCTCTAGCGGCGAATTGAAGACTTTAGAAATCCTATCTCAAAAATTAAACAAGTTAGTTGCAATTTTCAATTATAAATTTTTAATAATATTCAGAAATAGAGAAAAAGGAAAAATAAGCTCACTATGATTGATTCAATTTTCTTCCTAATAAATATTTGATATTTTTAAATTACCTTTTCGAAAGAAATATTTATTATAATTTATTAATATTTATTATGTATTGTAACGTTGATTGTAATGTTAAAATTTTTTATATTTTAAATTTATGGATTATTTAATACTGTAATGCTAAATAAATATTGACTGTAGTTAATAATGGAAGAATAATAAAAACTTTCCGCTAATTTTGACCTAATTGTAGTTTTGAATATAATGTTAGTAGTGTTCTCGGCGCCGCTTGATCTTAGTTTGAAAAATATATACAGGGATCCCGAAAAGTTCTTATGCATCCCTTAAATTTTCAATTAAAGTGTTTTAACATTGTAGAAGCAGAGTCTACATACAGGAAAGGGAACACACGCAATCGATTGGAAAAGATTGCACCCCTCTAGCGGCGAATTGAAGACTTTAGAAATCCTATCTCAAAAATTAAACAAGTTAGGAGAAAATTTTCAATTGCAAAGCTGTTGTTTAATTAGTACGCAAGACACGCGGTTTGCACAGAACGAATACAATGACAGTAAAATATGAGATAAATGAAAAAACAATAATTATGGAAATGATTAATCCATTATTAGAAAGAAAAAAGTGAGAAATAAGCGAAGTTTCACACATATTCTTCAAAATGTTCATCATCAGTTATAGTGTATATACACAAGAAAAAAGTTTTCTTATGCACGATATAGCATTGTCTCTTCAAACACGATGCGATTTTGTAAGTCCTGCACGCTTGTTAACTGCATCCAAAACCTTGTTTCTTTAAATAACACCAAAGGAAGAAATCCAGTGGAGATAAATTTGATGAACGTGGCAGCCATTCTACAGAACTTCTCAATATCTTGTTTCCAAAAGTGCTTCCACAAATCAAGGATGCAAGCTTTTTCTACATTGAATGGAGACAAATATCTTCATTTTCTGAAAGATCCACTATCTGACTTCAAGATCCGCCAGAGGAATGTCTTGACGACATTCCTCTGGCGGATCTTGCGCATACATTATACAAACATGATGGCGCACTTCCGTACAAGAAATGCAAGAAGAAATCCGTAATACGAAATAAGCAGTATCAGAAAGAACTAAAACCTTTTTATTTTTATTTAGCGCTTTATCATTTATTTTAGCATTTGGGATCCATTGGCTTTTTGTGTCCAATTTTAACGTCGATTTAATCAGCATTGTTGTCACGATGACATAATAATCGCGGCGATATTTATGACGTCATCGTGATGGCATAAATTAGCAATTTTTAATGGTTGAAGTTATTGACGTCACATAAAGACTGTGATATCTTTGTAATAGATATTGCCGATAGATAACGATAAGCGTTAAGCGATGCAGATAAGTCACATGTTATCCCTACACTGCTAACAATTACGACATCTATTGAAAATAATAAAAATATTATAAAATTCAGGATTGTAGGATTAAAGGATGCGGCTTCGAGGTTATCTTTAATGACAGATCATTGCTATTGTCATGAAAATCTTCTGAGTAATTCAAAGTTATTAGTTAGGGGCCACAACAAACACACAGCAATGATACCTATCCAATATTCTAAGCTTCCTTTTCCTTCGAAATGTGGTCTAAAAATTAGATAACTAGATTTTTTTAACCATAACTAAATTTATTTATATTTAAATAAAATCATTGAACAAGATAAAAATCTAATATTAACGTCAGATTGATCTGAATTGCCGAATGCTCCTCTTGTTTAGCATGGTTATTGGTTCCAAGAAGCGTCCGCACTATGCAAAACCGCATTGTTCGAGGTCGATTTATAATGGATTTCAATTTAATTTGTTTATTACAAAGATTTAGAATGATAAAAATGTTTAAAAATGAAAAAAAAAAAAATTGTTTTTATAAACTAAATAACAAAGAAAATCATTTTAAATTGATATAAAAGTTATAGAAAACATTAGGACTCATTCATTGAATTCTTACGTGCTATTTTAACAAACGAAGCACCTTCTCGTGACATTTTATAATTTTAAAACTAATGTCAACCACTTGCGTTTTTTGTTACTCCAACAGTGTCTTTTTTACCTCTTTTCATTCATACTTAAATAATAAAAGAATATTAAATACTAATATTAATGTAAATAATAAAATTCCTCAGGGAAAAAAATCTATCTCATGAGAGCCAATCAAAAAACTATTGCATAAGCGTAGCTCTCAACTGTCATCTGCGGCATTTAGGGGCTTGCCAATCAGTGCTGCCAATGTTGATATGTTTAATAATCGTAATAATCAAGGATGTTTTGATGATAATCAACCTCCTTGGTAACAATAAAAACCGCGTTAGACCAAAACCCGCGTTGTTCAACCAATATTTTTTTTAATTGCAGTGGATCTGGCTTGTCATGTGCATCATATATTACTACATACAGTAAAACCTCAATTTTACGGACTTCGGATTTTACGGACACCATCCCAAAAGTATTCTCAGTGGACCAATAGACCAGTTTCTTCAACTAAAACCAGGACCATCTCGGTCTGATCAGTAAACATTTCAACTGCATACTGTATTTACCATTACTTGAAGTTGAAAGTGACTAAGTACTGTACAGTATTATTGTATTGCATGTAAAATAAAGCACTCATTTATTGCATAATGCCATCATTTTTATTTTAACAACTTACCTAAATTTAATATACATGTATGTAGGTAATTTAATTTAAAATACTCTATGTAAAATAATACAGTTTTTAGGCATAAGTCACATTAATTAGTACAGGTATGTTGAAAATGCTAATTAATGTTTATAAAAAAATTTTTATTTCGATTTTACGGTCTTTCTGATTTTACAGACTAGTCTTGCCCCCTATAGTCCGTAAAATCGAGGTTTTACTGTACTTTCCTTTGGCAAATCAAAACCGCACTATGCAAGATATTCCTGTATATCAAGAGAAATGATTTAAAAAATACATAAGATAAAATAACCAATAATAAAATTCAAAACGCAATCAATTAAAAATAAACGCTATTAATACGTGATTCTCGTCTCCATCACATAATAAGTAATTTAATTAACTTTAAATTCATCTGTATGTTCTCAGAATTATTCCTGATAGGCCATTGGATAAATAGTATGATGTTATTCATTGATTGTATGTATGAATCAAGGTAAAATCGAAGACATTTTGTCAGAAACAGAAAACTCGTTTCAGTTTTTTTCTGTTTTTTCGGATATCAATTTACTTGAATTTATCAAAAAAATATAAATACTACCTAATTATATTAAAATAATTTATTTAAAAATGTAATGTTTAGTCAAAATATAAAAATTTTGATAAAATATCATTGTTGATAAATTTTTTTTTTTTTTGAAGTTTGCATTATTAATAGTCAGGAAGATTTGTTTGAATAATGTTTAATTTGATAAAGCATTATAGCTTGAAATATCCAAATTTTATAGTGGTTCATTTATTTAACAATTGATTATGTTTATCATTCTTTAAAACATAGATAAGTAGACTGTGATAGTTATATTAAATGGTTGGGAATGTGATGTCATTGTAGACTTTTTATTAAACAACTGAAATAGCTGACCCAATAGATAAATTAGATGGCCCAAAACAAGCCTGCACAGTTTATATACATTGAGGGTGACATTGTCCCAAGGAAAACTGCCAAATTTTTTAAAGCTTATTAATCTTTAAATAGTAAAATATGTTAATTTTTCATAATTATCTAATTAAGCACATACAAAATATTCATAAAATATTAATTGCTAATAAGTAAATAAAGTTAAAAAACTTAATAAAATATTTAATGTCAGGTATTGTATTTTTCTTTTGGCAATAATCATTTCATATTTCATGTCAAATTTATAATAGAATTTGTGGAATGTCTTCCAAATGTTCACCACTAAAAGATGAATGTATCTTGTTTTTATTTCATATTCATTATTAAAAATATCTGCTCACATGTATACAAATTTCCAAAAATGCAAAAACATTTTTGATGCAACTTTTATTAGATTTTTGTATAAGTCTAGAAGTATGCTTTATTCTTATTTCTTCTTTTGATGTACTGTTGGATATTGAAGTTCAGTAATTTCCATCTGCATATCTAATGATATTTTTTCCAAATCTATTGAAACAAATTTTGAATGAGCTTCAACAGATTATTATTTTTAAGAACATCATTATTTTTAAAGAATCAATGAGTCACACACACGATTTTTATGTAAATAACTAATATTCCTAAATGTTATTGAGAACTGAACAGAATGCTCTGTGAGCCACTTGTGCAGGTATAATATAGTGTGTGTATATTATGAAATTTTCAGTGAACTTTTTAAAGAAAATGATAAACAAGATAAAAGATCTTGTAATTTCACTTGCTGTTTCTTGGTTGATTTTGACTAACAAAGTTCTGACTCTTAGGATCATTAATTAAAGTTCATTTATTGACCTTTGAATATAATTGATTTCCAGAATGATTTTGATTTTTCATTAAATTTAAAGCTTCCCTATTAAGTTGTGAAATTTTTATTTCTATATATATTTTTGTATACAATAGCCTTCATTTAACATTGATTCATTATTAAATTGTAAACAAAAACTAAATTAAGTAATTAAAATATTAAAGTTTTTAAGGCAGTGGGGAATAGAATAAAGACCTATTTTCTTATATTTCCTGCATAAGAGAGATCTCGAGACCTATAATATAGTTGTAGAAAACTGGGCAATCACATTTTATATATGCATTGATTCAAATTCACAATATTATTTTAAGAAAGCTGTATTAAAATATATTGTATTGCAGTAAGTTAATTGGTTGGATTTACTGAGTGAAAATCCTTTTGATTTTCAACCAAAGGATTGGAATTGAATCCTATCTTAGAAAAATTATTTGAGAGTCTGAACCTGCAATTATCTATCCCCTTCCTTTACAGTCTAGCAAGCCTTGTCAGATATAATTGATATATAATGTGTGATAGAGATGACATTGTTATCAGCAAATGATTGAGAACTGACATTAAAAGAAACTAATTAGACATATCTACGAATTCTAATGTGTCTTTTATTAGAGAATAATTTTATTTCCTGTTAATTCTAACCATATAACTACTATGTAATATCCATTATTCATTATAAGTTTATCATTATAAGTTCTACTATGTAATATTTTTCAATTAAAATTTATTTCTTAGTCATTCTTTTCATTCATTTCATTCCATTATTGAACAATATAATAATGACTAGATCAGGTTCCCAACCGGGTCGGTATCGACCCCCTGGGGGTCGATGATGATCAAGCGGTCTATTGGGGGTCGATAGCCATGAAAAAGTACTTATCACAACGAAATATCGATACCTGTGCGCGACGCCATCTTGAAAGGGAAAATATCTTGCGCGACACTTCCAAGATGTAAAATTACACGAACTCGTGTTATAGAAGAGCGATTTCGTTAAATGAATTCGTGTTATAGGAGAGCACGTTATATGGATGTTTACTGTAATATATCTTGAAGGTGTCGCGCAAGAATTATATTCAAACTCCTTGACAAGTACACTTTTTAAATATGATGTAATTATACATCTTAATGCAAATATATATTATAAATTAATGTATATGTAATATATAAATCCATAAATTGCATAAGTAACATGGATTTCAGCATAAAATCATAACCCACATAACCGTAAGAACAATTCCCGGCGTATTTTTGGCTTTCAAAACAAGATGTAAAACCATAGCACAGGGGTTCCCAACAGGGTCGATGAAATTTTTAAGGGGGTCTATTGGGGGTCGATAGCCGAATTGCACCGGCGATTGATCAGCATAATCAAGATCCCCTTGATTACAAAAAAAATTATTAATAAAATTGATAATTAATTGTTATTGATATAAAGCTATATCATGTAGTAAGGAAGAAATCATATAAGTAAATATAAGGGAAAAAATGACATAAAATTTATTTAATATATTTTAAAAACCAATAATATTTTTTAAAAATATATTAAGTTTTAATTTGCAATTGTCCGTTATTGAAAAGGATTGCATTTCTTCAGAAGATATATTGTTATATAGAAGCCACTTCAAAATTTAAAAGATTTTAATGTTCACTTCCAAGACATTGAAAATTTGAATGTGCCAGCATGGATCATAGAATAGCTGCACTGTGATATATCTGATTTTGATATTATGGTGCAAGAAGAGTTGACTGCATTGAAGGAGGATGTTCAAGCACAAGTCTTATTTAAAACACATCGGTATGCTAAGTTTTGGAATTTAAAAGTCATCCGAGGGAAATATCCCCAAATAAAAGTTGTTACCAAACCAGCATTATTGATTTTTTCCTTCTTCTTACCTAGTGGAAGCAGGCTTTAGTCAAGTCAATAATTTACTACAGAAAACAAGAAACAGGTTGAATATTTTTGAACAAGGTGATTTAAGTTAAACAAAAGATGAATTAAGTTAAGCAATTTTATGCCAAATATTAAAAAATTACATCGATACAAAGCAATTTTATATCAAATATTAAAAAAATTGCATCAATACATCAAGCGCATCCCTCACATTAATTAATATCGAACTTTTGTGCAATTAGAATCTGTGATTTTGTTTCTGAAATCTTGTTTATATTTGTAAACCTAAAAATGATGATAATACAAAAAATAATAAAACATAAATCTAATAAACCCTTTTTTTCAAAACTTTTGTTCAAATTCTTAGTCTAATTAGTATCTTTTAAGTTATTCATGTGCAATTATTTGCATTATGATAATGTTGTATGCTGTATATTATAGAGAGAAATGTAAGGGGGGTTCGATAAAGAAAACCATTCTTTTAAAAGGGGGTCGATGCAAGAGAAAGGTTTGGAATCCCTGGACTAGATGATGAAAATTACTAATAGTACTAGGAAAAAAAGCACTGTAGAAATTTAACTCAGACTTATAACATTAGGCTTATAGGCTTCTGGTTTCTGTTAATAGACAGCTTCAACAAGGCATTGACATGAATGTGAACACGAAGAAGAATTGACACCATTGAGTTCACGTTCCACGTGTGTGTTTGTAGAAGAAATCTGCTTTACCAAGTCGTTACTTCCCTTAACTTCCCCAGATAACATTACATGTGTATGACATCATACCTGTTTAATATGCTTGTGCAGAATACGAACATCTGGGTCCATGGCTGATTGATTTGCTTTCTCTGTTTTATCAAAATCACTTCGATATAACTAGAAAAATATTTAGATTAAATAAAAATGAAACAAAGCTTTTTCCACTCAGTGTGAGATATCCAGAAATCACACCTAAAAATATGATATAAAAAGTAGGTCTTCAAGTTATGATTTTTAATATTTAACACAAAATTTAATTATCATATTATAGATACAAGTCTAAGGAACCTGCATACTAAAAGCTATGGCATTATATTTAGTCATTTAGTCACTATAAACATAGGTAATCGCCAACATGAACCTTCCTGCCTAAGCATCGAATTTGCCATTTTCGACGTGTAGAATGCGAATGAATGATGTCAATACAGAATCTTTCCTTAATTCACATTTGGACGTGAGGAACTCTGTAGTGACAACTCAAAATGACTCCATAATTAAGTCATTCCAGTGCTCTACGTCCTTCTCGTGCTACATGTTATGTTGCTGAAGCTCTCTATTATTGTGATTTTCAAGAACCTCACTTTGATGTTAAATGAGAACTCAATGTATTTTTATAGTATGTTACCTGAAATGTTATATCAATATAATGACTAAATATTATATCAATATAACATTTCCAATAACATTATATGTAATATTAATTAAAATTTGATTAATACAGTAGTCTCCATCATCCAACACACATGGTTCCGGGGCCTGTTGGATTTCAGAGATTTGTCGGATTATTGGATGTTCAATGAAAAAATGGAATTACACAAATGAATATGCTCAACTTAAAACTTTCCTGTTATTGCTCTTGCTGTTCAAATCTTTCACAAAAACCCTTAATTTCATCCCGATATTTTTAATATCATAAATGGTGGCTCATCCAATACCATGAAATGAAGCCAAATCACTAAACTTTTCTCCCAAGTCAAGTTTCTTAATTATTTCTCCATTTTCAACCACAAATCAATGTCTTATGTTTTTGTCTTTTACTTTTTCCTTTGTGACATTATGTAAAGATAAACAACAAACACTGATACAGTAAAAACATTTTGTGACATTATGTAAAGATAAATAACAAACACTGATACAGTAAAAAAACTATTTTACAGTAAACAGTATACTGAACTTAAAAAATAGTCCGATTATAATACCTGTGCAACGAATGAATAGTGACTGACAATTTGTTTTACGTCATTTTCTCTCTCTCGCAATAGAAAAGTTGTGACCATGGTTGTGACACGAAAATTTCACATGGGCAGCACGACAGTTTGCAGTGTCGGACTGGTGAAGGGCCGGACTACAGAGACTCAACTGTATTACATTTCAAATAGCTATAATATTAAATAGATCTAATACTACCTAAAAACCATTGATTATTATGAAATTTTAATAATTTCAAACAATTTGGACTAGGTTAGTGCCAACTCTTAATTAAGAATATATTAATAATTAAACTAAGAGTGGTATCATCTATGAATTCATATTTATAAATGGCTGTATTAAAATCTATTTGGTAATTATCTCTTGAGTTAAGGCTTAAAGTTTGTAGCTATAATATTTATCATATATTAATTGGCATAAAACACAAACATATACAAAGAAACAAACAAACTTGTTTCTTTAAACAATCTTAGA
Source organism: Olivierus martensii (assembly GCA_000484575.1). NCBI lineage: Eukaryota > Metazoa > Arthropoda > Arachnida > Scorpiones > Buthidae > Olivierus > Olivierus martensii. The sequence continues at coordinate 28,243 of AYEL01064725.1, read as the reverse complement.
TTATAGATTTTTCTGTAAGCAAGAGTAGTGTGGTTCTATAAGCAAGAGTAGTGTGGTTATATCAGAATCACTTAAATTATATAATTATATGCTATTACTGTATTAGTATACTATACTAATTTTAATATATTGGGTTGGAAACTAAGTCATTGCAGATTTCATTAACAGGTACATTATTTGTATTTTTATGCATGTTTATATATTTGCACAGATAAGATCTTTTGATATGTTATTACTTGGTCCTCTATGAAACATTCAGTAGCAAAATTACAAATTGATCTGCTAAATAGTGTGTGCGTGTAATAAGCTAAAACATGTAGAACCGAAGCAAACATTTTCGTCACATTTTGCTTTTTTATTTTCGTAAAGGTAGTAATGCAACACAAGCTCACAAAAAGTTATGTGCTGTGTATGGTGAAGAAGCATTAAAAGAAGGGCAGTGTCAGAACTGGTTCGCCAAATTTCGTTCGGGTGATTTTTTTATTAAAAGACGAGGAGCACTCTGGACGTCCAGTTGAAGTCGACGATGAGCAAATAAAGGCCATAATTGATACCTATCGTCATAGTACAACAGGGAGATAGCAGAGAAACTGAATGTATTGCATACATGCATTCTAAACCACCTAAAAAAAAATCCTTGAAAAATCCGCAATGACTTAGTTTCCAACCCAATATATCAAAATTAATATACAGTGGTACCTTGGTTAACGACTCCTGATTATGTGAACTTCCGACAAAATACAGCTCTGTAAAACAACTCATCATCGTATCACGTGATTCGTTAGCTCAGTTGTTAATCATTAGTTTATTTTTTTTATCACAATCAATTCAATATCATTATTAAATTTAAATTAATAAAATTATAACCATATAAAAATATATTTAACTAAATGATAATTAACCTATAGTAATGAAAACAATTTGTTTAATTAATTAAAATGGACGTGCAATTGTTCCCTAGTTTTTAGTTTCTTTAAAGATGATTTCTAAACGATTATTATTTAAAATTCTGTGAACAAAGTCTCATTCTATCGTTTGTTTGTGTTATATAGTACTTGACACCTGCAAGTGGTGTGACATTGCAGTTTCAGATTCCATTAGAAAGAAGAAAAACGTCTGTCCGAGATCCTACAGTTCATATAGACAACAAATTGGCGAGTGCTTGTCACTGTTCGTTTGCCATCAAAAGGCAAAATCAAGTCTCACGTATAATAATCGTTGAATCTATAAGCTGCTAATCAGTGTTTACAGGTTGGTTTGTCAAAAAATTCCGAAGTGAGCCCAATTGTCCTTCTGGTAAAGACTTGATAATTAAAAACTGTTTCCACGAACAATTCATTTTATTAATGTTAAATTTTATAGCAAATTTGTCAAAAAACTCCAAAGTGAGCCCAATTGTCCTTCTGGTGAAGATTTCTATTAAAAACTGTTTTCATAAACAATTCATTTTATTAATGTTAAATTTTTTTGTAGCAAATATAATAAATAGATGATAAATTCCATATTTTTAGGACATTTTAAATGAGTTTTATCTGCATTTTTAATATTTGAATTTTTTTGTAGCAAATATAATAAATAAATGATATTTTCCATATATTTTAAGGACATTTTAAATGAGTTTTATCTGCATTTTTAATATTTACTATGGTTGTTAATATAATAAATAAATGATATTTTCCATATTTTTAGGACATTAAAAATAATATAATAAATAAATGATATATTCCATATTTTTAGAACATTTTAAATAAGTTTATCTGCATTTTTAATATTTATTAGCAAATATAATAAATAAATGGTATTTTCCATATTTTTAGAACATTTAAATGAGTTTTATCTGCATTTTTAATATTTACAATTTTTAAGACATTTTAAATGAGTTTTATCTGCATTTTTAATACTTATTATGTTGTGGGAAGGAGCTGGAATGAATTAATCAATTTTCAATTAAATCCTTTGGGGAATCATGCCTTGGATAACGACGGTAATCCTGGAACGGATTACTGTTGTTAACCAAGGTACCATTGTAATATAATAAATTTTATAATTGGATTCTTATTGTATCCAACTCAAAATAGCAAAATACAGGAATTTCTCAAGTTACAAACATTCATATTTACAAATGTGAAATTTCATTTTCAAATTTCGTAAAATTTCATAAACTCTTCAATAATTTTAAACAATATGATAGCAGAATTCTTTAGCAACCAATAGTATGTAAAATTACATAGTTAACATGCTATGATGGTATTTCAAGATAGTAGCAATTAAATCAAAAACCCTAGTTTTATAATCAGAATTTTTTTTTTTTTTTAAATATGTGAAATAAGAAACTTCTGATTGGTTCTTGAATAATTTCTTCATTATTATAATTTGCTTCATTTTAAAGGTATATTTTCATATTGTTTGCCTTAACTTTATTTTTGTGAAATATATTACAAAATACAGTGTGTAAAGTTATTTAGTATTTTTTGGCCCGTATTTGAGTTACAAACAATTTGAGTTATGAACAAAACTTATATACGAATTATGTTTGTAACTTGAGGAATATGTATCTTTGTAATTTTTTATAGTCCTTTTTTTTCTTCTATTCTTTATCTATCAGAGAGATGTTTATATATGTTATAAGAGATTTTATTTTGAAATGAAATGATGGAAATACTTAAAAATTAATGTAATATTTAGGGTTGCCAATAGGGCGGGGTTTACTGCAAGGGGATGTGGATGCTTTATTCCTATTCCCTTAGGCGGTTTGCCACTGTCTTTCAGGCAGAAATTTTTGCTATTTCTGCATGTGTTAGAATTAATCTTGTTAGGGGTTATGCTTGTAAGCATATTTACATCCTATCTGATAGTCAGGCTGCTCTTAAAGTGCTTGATAGTTCCTGCTTTGTTTCTAAGCTTGTTTGGGAATGTCGTCTTCTCATTGAGGAACTGGCTACCAAGAATAGGATGCAGCTTGTTTGGGTACCAGGGCACAAGGGGATTGAGGGCAATGAGATTGCTGATGGCTTGCCAAGGAAGGGGCTTCTTGCCCCTTTTTGGACCTGAGCCTGCCCTGGGAATTGGACCTGATTCTTTTGGGCAGGTCGTCAAGGACTGGTTGGCCGCCCAGCATCTCATTTCCTGGAGGTCTATCTCTGGTGTCAGGCAGGCGAAGACTCTCATTTTGGGTTGCTCTGCTCAGTGAACTAAAGAGCTGCTTTCACTGAATAAACATGAAGTTAAAATTGTTACAGGGTTTCTTACAGGGCATTGTCATCTTAGGAGAAATCTTCACTTGAATGAGCTTACTGATAACCCTATTTGTAGATAATGTCAGGATGAGGAGGAAACTCCTCTTCACATCCTGTGTGAATGTGTAGACCTTTCTTGGCATAGGCGTGATCTTTTAGGGATGTATTTTGCGTTCCAGAGGATCTTGCTACTGTCCCATTGAGGAAAATACTGTCGTTTGTTTTAAAGATGGACTTCTTCTCGGATGATCTGATTGGGGGGTGCACAATAGACCATTTCTGGTTGCAGTGCTTCGGCTGTGCAGGCTCCTCCATTTTATCTGCTGCTGCTACTACTACTAGGGTTGCCAACGATATCATTTTAACCCGAAGACTTTGAGTTTTGTGATCATTCTCCAGGCTTCAGATTCACTAAAAATTATACTCATGGATAAAAAGTTAGTAGAATTTTCTTTTGATCTCTATTGTAATTCACAATTATGATAGTCAAAATGACAACATTGCATATCGCGACGACTAGATATGAGAATGGAAATGAATGCACAGAATCCGATTTTACAAAATGGACAACGTCCACTCTGTAAAATCGCTGCTTGGTAATAAAACAAAACACAATTCTGTGACTGGAATCGCATCACAATATTAGTTGCATTCATTACTCAATACTATTATGCAAAAAATATAATGAAAAAGTGCCTGTTGAGACAAAATGGCATTGTTTTCCAAAAGATGATGCTATTAGGAAGCAATGGATTGTAAAATTCATCATGATATTGGCAAACATTTCAAAATTATCAATACAAGGAATATGAGTTTGTTTAGCTCATTTTGTGGAAAGTGATTTCAGGCCTTATTTTGAATGAAGTGATTTCAGCTTCATTCAAAATAACATTATTTGAAATGAGATGTTATTCCTTGTTTTTCCTTGGATCTCAAATAAGAACTATTAGAAAAACGAATAAGAATAATTATGCATTTTAATGAAATAACTAAATAAATAAATGTATTTTACATTGAATAAATGTAACAATAATTTAATCAAAAGTAAATTCTATTGTTTTTTTATTACGATTGTTATAAAATTATTAATATATATTAATGTTTTTCATCCTCTAGACTTTCCTTCGTGTGAAAATTATTTGAAATAATATTTCTTCAGGTCAACATTGACTTGATGTTGGCAGCCCTAGTAATATTTGCATTTTAATTATTCATCTTATCTTTCTAACATCTTAGCTAAAGTTCTGATCACATGATATACTGGTAGTTTGTGACTTAGAGTTAATGTGGATCTAGAAATTGCTTTAAAATAAGAACTCTTAAATCAAGAATCAATTTCCTATACACATAATGTTAAAATTGAGTTCTATTCTTATCAATAAAATTTCACAACAATAAAGTTAAGTAAAGGCTAACAAAATGAAAATATACTTTTTTAAAATAAGGCAATAATGAAGAAATTATTTCCCATATAAATGATAAAAAATTTTTATTTTTCAGTATTATTAATAGATAAATGATCTTTTATGCAAATGAACTACTGCCTTAGACAGAAACAGAAAATGGAAGTTATTTACATAATATGATGGTAAAACCAGAGGGTAGCTATGTATGTGGATTGAAATGCCTTTTTATGAATGTTTAGCAATTATTTATTATAATTAAGGTTCATATTTTAAATATTTTTGATACTTTATATTTCGAAAGAGACTCCCTCTGGAATTTAAGTGGAAACTCATAAACCAAGAACTTCCTATATCATGTGATGTGGTTTTAATCTTAAGGACTAGATGAGAATACCAGTTGATTAAAATGAAATGATTTATTCTCATTTATTTTTTTATAAATTATTGAAGTAGTTATTTTAAGTCTTGGTTTTAAAATCTCCACTTATATATAGAAATAAATTCTTAAGATATCGAAACAAAAATGTTTGACCCTTTCCATTCTAATATTGGATAATACCAGTGGTGAGCTGTTAGGGGGCTTGGTGCAAGCCCTTTGTTAAATTTGTCTCTAATTTGTAAGCCCCTTGTTCTTTTTATGTATTTGTTTATTTATTCCAAGGAAAACACGTCTTGTGTGTTATAATCAAAGTTTGACTTACGTTAGTCTCTCTTTTTTGTATTTGCATATTTGAATGTACATCTCGAATAGTGGCAATCTAGTGATAATACCCTCCAAAGCAGGGTATAGGTAGTTCTTAAACTCAATGTTTTGCTTAAAACATTTACAACGAAAAAGTTGATGTTTTGTCTCGTTTTGAAACAGTTTATTGAATTTGTTGAAAAAATGGTGTCGAAAGAAATTTATTCTATAGCTTCTATAGTATTTAGTGAATTAAATACTACTACATTTTTTTATAAGAAAGATGACATGATTATTCAATTATTAGCATAAAAGAGAAAATAAAAGAAAAAATTAAAAATTATATTTATAACATTCATTGCTATACTGATATATTATTCAAAGAACATTTGTCTTTCAAGAACATCAGTGCAGGTATGTTCTTGTTTTTTTTTTCTTAAACTGATATACTTAAAAATTTAATGTAAAATCCTCATATCAGTTAATACACCATGTTTAAATCATGACAATGTGAAAAAGTATATTTAATATAAATTTGTAATTGTGGATACTCTGTAAATATTTTATATATAAAAAATAAATGATTTATTATGTGCAGGCACTTTATATAAAAAATATAAATATTTCTTTAATTAAAAGCTTTGTTGATGCCATTTTAAATAGTCTAGCAACATTCACCAAAGAAAAACTTTGAAGACTCTGATGCATGAATCTATTTAAACCATTTTATCTTCGACAGCAGTTTTGGGATACTGTCCTAAAGTGGTTTATAAATCATTGAGTTTTGGAACATATTGATACCTTAAGTAGGTAGGGACTTAGTATGTAAAAGGGTTCTTGAAATGGTGGAAAAGATGAGAATTAGGGTCTTGTCTGGTTTCGTTTAACTTTGATCAAATGCGTTGTAGATAATCTAAAATTTAAAGAGAAGAGACCTTTAGGAGAGTTTAATCCTAAGCCTTATGTAAAAACTTTTTTTGAAAAATCATCACTTAACTTTAGAACCACCTAAAAGATCATTGATGTGATAGAAGAAAATTATGTGTGGGATCTTCTGGCATAAATTGTGCTGCATAATTAAATTTACTTGTTATTTTATGTAATTTCTGTGATATTTTGTAACTTTTTTTTGTTTTAAAAATTTTTTTATTTTAAAATGTTATTAGTCTCGTCATCAAAGTATTTCTTAGAAATTATTAACATTCTGTTGAAACAATTCTTTAATAATCAGTTTGTGTTTGTTTATAACTGTAACAGGAAAAAGAAACTGGTTGATAAGTAAAAATAGTTTATTATTTGGAAATTTAAATAAGTTTATTCGTCAATCAGTGTTCAGTGTTTTGATTGTTCTGTGACCTATTGTTTTTGCCCTATTTCTGAGTGTATTTTGGTAGTATCCTATTGTATCAGCATAGAGTTTTTCCTCTATGTTTTTTGTGTTGTAGCTATGTTATGGTATTGTATCAGCATAGTTTTTTCCCCTATGTTTTGTGTGTATTGCCCAATATGCATACTGCACATTGGGCAATACATGCCCAATGTGCAGTATGCATATTGGGCATGTATTGCTGTTTAAAATGCTCTGTTCTTGTGTGTTTTATGTTTTTTTGAAATTTTTTAATTTTTATGTTTTTTGAAATGCTGTGTGTGGTGTTTGATTGTAGTGTAAGTGAGTGGCTACTTTTTAATGTGTGTCGATAGTGATGTCAAATGTATGGCTATATTTTGTATTGATGTTTGTTTTTGTAGTAGTTGTGTACACATGTTTATCTCAGGACTGTATTGTTTGTATGTGTGCCTGTGTATTTTTCGATGCAGCAAATTTATAGATTGGATACGTAAATATAAATTCCTTTCGGTGTTTGATGTAATCAGATGTTTTTGGATGTGTAATCTTAGATAAGTATGTTTAGCGGGAATCACAGTTTTGTTGAATATGCAGGGGTGTGATATATGTGTGCAAAATAAATACCTGGGGAAGTTCAAAACAGCCATTATATTCAGTGCTTAGTTTGATGTTTTTTTGTTTACTCGAATTGATGGTAATGTTTGCAACTGATAAGTATGTGCAGTTTATGGATGCGAAGTACAATGTTTTGTCAACTTATGTCCTTCCTGCTTTTCATGCTATGTGTGCAGAAAATAATAGATATTATTGGTGTTATGCGATGCTCATTGTACTGACAGGTTATTTGTATGCCACGTTTACAGCAATATAAGTTATTATGATTTAGTTACGAATGCAGTTGAATATTTTAAGGCAACGAAAGTGACCTACGTATAGCAACGATTAGTGGCAACAAAAGTGACCTACGTATGGCATATGTTGTAACTGATTTAATGTGCATTGCAGGGTTGTTTAAACAATAAAATGTTTGTATAATGTGACATGCTAATTCTGGCTTGCGTTTGAACAGTGACAGCAAATTTAGTGAGCATCCCAGAAAATTATTATTATTGTTATTTTTTGGATCAGTAAATTATATATGTTTTAAGGCAATGCAATTGCTACCAATGCATTTACATATAATTTTATAGTGTATAACTTGATTGAGTTTAATATAAACTGATAATAGTGTAGATAAGATTAAATTCGGTAGATGCATTGATTTGGTGTGTGTTTGCATATTGAAAACTCGTTATAAAACAGACTGTAAGTTGTTGTATCAAAAAAATTTTGCGCAAATGCAATGCTATAGACTGAGATAATGCATTATATGTGCTTATCATTGTTTATATGCAGCCTCCAAACACTCGCTGCTAACAAGTAGTCATAGCATGGCTAGATAGTGTGTACTGCCACGTGTTAGGTCATGGGTTCGAGTCTCAGTTAAACCAGACAGTTTTTCCGGGCAAAATACACAAGGATTAGGACGTAATTCTACAGTAACGGGTAGCAATGTAGAAGAGGGCAAAGGTAAGATTGGCAAGACGGGATAAGTGAGAGAGGTGATAGGGGGTGTGTTCAGTGAATGCGTAAGAACCAATTTCTGAAACCTTTTTGAACCCCAAAAATCCAAGCCCCTGTTTAATCTATTATCACCCCCCAAAAACAATGATCCCCTTTTTGAATGTGTGCAGCTCTCGATTTCTGTGACGCGTAGCGCGATCAAATTGTGTGGCAGTCAAAGCCGAACGTTGCCAATACTTTTTTATTCTATTAAAAATTTACAGTTGGCTGATGGCTTCATGATAAAGCAATTGCTTACTATCTTGGAGGATCCAGATTCAATTCCATATGATTTAACAACCTTGAAGGATCCAGGTTGACATTTAGATTGTTTTATTATCTTGGAGGATGCAGACTTTCATTGTCTATTATTACTATTAAAATTACTACCATTGTCAGCAGTACCAGATCTAGAGTGAGGCAGTCACCTCGGGTGAAAATTATGAGGGGCACAAAAATGCAGTTGCAATTTCACACAGAAACTTAATTATATTTATCTTAACAATATTTGGTGCTTTAGAGTCTGTCTGCAAAGACATAATGGTGTATTTTTCTAATGGATAATTCTTATCAAGGGAAAGAGAAACCAATGTCAATTAAATTGATTAATTGATAAACATTTATTAATGATTTTGCTTGGTTGAAAGCAAGAAAAATTAAACTATAGTTCATATTTATTATATCTATTATAAATGTATACTTTGGTAGTATTTTATTAACTATTTGTTGCTTTGAAAAATAAATAGTTTTTTGTATGAACTCAGTGACTATGTATCTGATGTCATTACATTCCCATTTCCAAAATATTACATATGTTTATGTATTAATGCACTTGAGTGAAGAAGAGAGAGGGCGCTATTTTCTAATGTTGCCTCAGGTGAAAAAATCTAGATCCAATGCTAATTGTTGGTCATTTTCAATTTATGATTTTTTTAATCTATAATGGAGTTATCAAAACATAATCCAATTGTAAACAGAGGAACACTTGTACTAAAATATAAGTAGGATATTTTTGAAATATATTTCCATTCTACAAAAATTAAAATATCTCCAAAATATCTTTTTAAAAATAGTAGAGAATCAACAATCAATAAAAAATATTTTTATAAAAAATTGTCGAATGAATTTTTCTAAGTATTGTATTGCTTATACAAAAACAATACAATACAATACATACTAAAGCAAGATCCTCATATACAATTTACTTTAATTGAAAAAACTAGGGATGATTAAGTGTGAGCAGTGTAATACAATGACAGATGCTAAACTAGGGGAATATCTACAAATCAAATATTTAAGCTAAATTAGCCTCTAACACAATTATTTAGAATTTTAAACTGTAATTTTAATAATTACTTTAAATCATTGCTATGATGCCATAGTTTGTTGAATTAATGATTTGATTAATTCTTTTTTTTTTTTTTATTTGATTCTTGGAAAAGAGCTCTCACACCTGGGAACTTGTAAAGTGAGAACTATCTATACTTTTTCTTAAATCTGCAATGAGGAACAGTGTGTGACATGATTATGCCCTGCTTCCTATTTGACTTTTTCTTCTGGTCATGACACAATGTTTTGATGCTATGAGTCTGGTGTGACAAGAAGAGAAAGTCAAATGGGAAGTAGGTTCCCATTTATTCAAATATGAAAAAACCACTTGCTTTAACTCACGATCAAAGTTCATATAGCACTGACAGCAAGTATTAAAGGAACTTTAATGTGGTAAAATGTTTTCGGATCCAACACCGGTCCCTCATTCAGTACATGTTTCTTACAGAGATAACATTCTTAAACAAACAATATTTTAGAACAAATTTTAAAAAAGGTTCGGTTACATAACATTCCATTACTTAGAACATTAAAATATTAAATATTCTATAAGAATTAAATACATATAAATTTAAAAATATAAAAATATAAAAGCATAAATTAACATAAGGACAAACATAAACTTAACAATAGATACACTTCTTTAAAATGTCCTAAAGTGCATAAGTGTAAAGTAGGATCTTCCCTTGTCATTGTCATAAGAATGTATAAGGTATTACACGGTATCAAGATAGTTCTGTGTTATACACAATATCATTCAATTAGGACCAAGTAGATTCTTTACACACACACTTCATAATGCGTTAGTCGCACACCATTTCCACGATAAAGGAAGTTCAGTAGGATTACTGTCATTAATGGTAGCATGTGTGCGTGCTCTTTTCTCCAGCTCTATGGCTTCTAATGTAGAGTTAGGCGTGTCGCGTTGCAAACTGCAACGCGACGCGCCTAACTCCGACAGCTATGTATGTAGTTCGCGATGCAACGCGCTCTCCGCGGATAGATCAGTTCGATTGTTATTAAAAACTTGCTATTATTAAAAGAGAATACTCTCTATTAAATAAAAATTTTTCATATACCTAGAATAGATTTCATAAAATATTTCTTGTATGTTAAATATACGTATACTAAAAGAGAAGAAATTGTTTTAGCGGTAAATCTTCTTCATTAGTAGCCCTATATGAATTGAATCTATGAGCTTTTGTCACTATTTGTTAGTCTTCTTTTTGTAAGAATGTGCTAAAAATATCATTAATAACTGTCGTAAGATCTCAGCAAAATTTCTTTTCTTTTCAATTATTTCCAAGAATTGTTTGCATCAGTAAATTTATACAATATATACAGTATAATACTTCTTTCCAATCAATGAGATTATTAAGGGGCGGGCCATTTTTCTCTTTAAAACAGAAAAATTAAGAAATAACAAATATAGAATTTGATAAAAATCTACAGTATATATTTTCATAAATATAGTTATGAAAACAGATTTTTATCAAATTCTATATTTGTTATTTCTTTTTCTTTTTTAAAAAGCAAAATGGCTCCCCTTCTTAGTAATCTCATTGACTGAAAAGAAATAAAAAGTTAAGCAAAAGTCATAAATATAGTTAAGAAAACATATAGATTTATTTTGATACATTTTTCGGCCATACAAATGGCCATCAGTCTAGCACAGTGTTTCTCAAACATATAAATATAGTTAAGAAAACATATAGATTTATTTTGATACATTTTTCGGCCATACAAATGACCATCAGTCTAGCACAGTGTTTCTCAAACTTTTTTAAATCAAGGCGCATTTGTATAGTAATTTAAACTCTGAGGCGCACTTTAAATTTCAATTAAATAAAATTAATCATAAAACTACAAAATAGGAAAATGAGCATCCAGTTTAAAATATCAAATGAAAAAGACTTGACTCAGACTTGGTAGCCATGTGCCTATCTGTAGCTTTTAAAAATACAAATTTTTTTTTATATATATAAAAATCATAAATTATTTTCATTTGCTTGGGGTGCATCTGGCTACTTTTCAAAGTGCACCAGTGTGCCCAGGCGACTCAGACATGGTAGCCACGTGCCTATCCGTAGCTTTTAAAAATGCAGATTTTTTTATATGTATAAAAATCATAAATTATTTTCATTTGCTTGGGGCGCATCTGGCTACTTTTCAAAGTGCACCAGTGTGCCCAGGTGCATTGTTTGAAAAACACTGGGTTAGACTATAAAATTGACAGGATGGGATAAAAAAAATCCAAATTCTATCAAGCCGTTCAAAAAGTTGGATTAATAAAATCAGGACTGAATTTTTTTATATCATTTTTTGTTCTGCAGCATTGATGTCTATTAACAACAAAGGCACTCGACAGATTACTGCAGGTGTCACCCTCTAATATCAAAAATTCAATTTTATAAATTTTTTTCTAAATAATAGTAAACAATACAATATTTTAAAATGTATGAAATCTTTATAAAAATTTAACTTAATTTGCATTTAACAAATATTAGTTTGTTTATAATATGGGATTTATTGCATTCCTAATAAAATACTTAAAGTTATAATATTATTTCATAAGAATTCCACAAATTATTTCATATATTGTGGAATTCTTCAAGCTTTTCCTCTTACAGTACATTGTAACTGCTAATATTTGTTTTTTTGATAATTAATTTGATGAAATATAGTACAAGATTCATGTGTTTCATTATATGAAATAAATCCTCTTGATTTTTAAGAAAAAAAATCAAAAAGTTTTCTTCAATCAAAAAGTAACCCCAGACTAGTTTATGTAAAACAGATTGAAAAATATTATTGCAATAGATCAACATCTTACAATCTAAATTTGACCCCATTTAATCCTGGCTAGGCACTAGTGTGTTAGATCTTGTAATTGTAGCTTTGGTTTGGCTGAAACTAATATGACATATTTTCTTGCTGAAAAAAATATTTGATTTAGCAAAATTCACTGATCAATTTTTATACCAGACTATTAAGTTTTTCTGATGCATAAGATAATAGATTATTGAAATTTTGCTGTAAATTCATGATTTATTCATATTTCATTTTAATTTGTTGTTATATTTTATTTTTCATTATCTAATCTAGATCACACCATATTATCTCAAAAAATTGAGACTCTACAGTATTGTAAATTATTGGTTAATACTTGAGATACATGGAAATTTAAAATTTGTATAGCTGAAACCTGATATCAGATACATAATGGGAAATTGAATGTTCCATTTTCTTTTACAAATATTTTTTGTTGCATTAAAAATTTGAAGTTTTTTCTGTAATATATTAATTGTGTCTTGTATTGTTAAATATTTTTGATCTAATTAAAAAATTTTTCAATAAAAAATTATTTTTCATTAGTAGACAAAAATATGCAAGTAAAATATATTAAAAAGTTATAATATCAAAATATATATGCCAGCAAGAAAAGTCATTTGTTTATAATAATTATATAAGATATATTTTTAATAAATTTATAAAATTGATAAATGAATAAAGTTTTAGACTTTAAAAAGTATTTGTAGGCTATTGTAGTAAATTAAAGTTTTTTCACTATATAGATTTTATGAAAATTTGATTTAAAATTTCTAGCAATAATATGAAAGAATATAAATTTTTCAAACAAGTGTATTGTTCTAAAAGTTTTTCATGAATTTTAAGATTACTCAATTATAAAAAAGTATATAATTAACAACGATGAAAAATTATATAAATTATATATTATTCTGAAAATTGGAACATGAAAATTTTATTTTTCTTTAAAAGAAAATCTACATTTCATACTCTTATCAAAACAGCAATAAATCTATAGATATTTTTGCCAGTGATATATATTGGAAATTTTGTGGGAAAATTTCCATGGTCTCTGCTTTTAAAAAATTATGGGAAAATTGAATTTTCCCCTATTGTCAACTGTCCAGAAAAGTTTTTGCCATTTTTCATTTGAAAAATTAAACATTGTTATAAAATGAATTTATTCATCAGAATATGAACCTTCACATTTTATAACTTTCTCCCAATAGTGTAATAACTTATAAATGCCATATTTATAAGAGTCTTTTGTTTTACTTCAGAAAAATCTTGACACTTTCAGAAAACTTTCATTGTTGAATTGGCTTGTTCCTCATATAGTTATCCAGACTCAGAACAAGTGGAAATCTGTTGATAAGAACTAGGTGAATATGATGGATGGGATGTAATCTTCCATTCAACTATCTTGTCATGAATTGTTTATTATATGAGGTCAAGTATTATCCTTAAAAAATAAAACTTCCTGTTTATCAATATTGGCTGTTTTATTTCTTAAATCTCTCTGAACTCTTTCCAACTAATCACAGTGTACGTTAGCAGTGATAGTTTTTGCACTCCTAAAAAGTCATGATGAATGATTCCAATAGAAGACCACCAAAAACAGAAAAATTTTTCATAGAATCAGTTGTATCTGTGATGTTAGTGGCAAAGAGTCATTTGGAGATAACCAATGATGAGACCTCTTGTGATTTAAGTACATGAACCATTTCTCATCACACATTAAAATTTATTTGAATAAAAGTTGAATTTATGACCACGAGAGATTAGAATTGAGCCATTACAGTTTGTTCTCAGATGTCAAACTAAGGGCACCCATTTGTTTAATTTCATCTCTTTCCTAGCTGATGAAAATGTGTTCTTATGATTTCTTCATTAATATTAAATGTACTAGCAAGTTCTCTGCAACTTAATTTTGAATTCATTTCAATTGCAGTCCTCAAATCTTTCATTTAAGGAAAGTAGTGTTCTAGATCAGGGTGCATTCTCAAGGCTTTTATTGCCTGAAGCACTTTTGGACCAATTTTGAGTAGTTCGTTCCTTTACTGCATCTTCTCCAAATGCTATACAAATCTTTCAACCAACCTCTGATGCATTGGAACAAAGTTTGAGCTCATACAATAAATATACACAAATAACTTGTTTTTGACTAGTTATATTGAGGTTGTAAGAAAATCCACAACTTGATGTTTACTGCTTAAAATGTGAAAATTGAATGATGAGAAGATATATGTGATATGTATCATATGTACATGTTATTGCTAACAAATAACTGCTTAACTCCTATTAATACTATTATATTTTAAAGCACTGACAAACATTATAATTTGAATCAAAATTCTATGGAACACAGGATTCTGTATTCTTGTTCTTTTTCTTTTTATCTGTTAAAGAGTTCTAAAAAACTGTATGTAAAGTGTTTATGTGAACCTGAGGATGGCTTGTGAAAGCCGAAGACGTTAGTTCTGGAATAAAAAGTTTGAAGTAAATTACTCTGCTGCTTGTCAGTGCTTTAAAATATAATAGTATATGTACATGTTAATTGTCAATCAGAAAAATTCCTAGAATTGTGACCAACAAAAATTGGCAAGAACTTTTCTGAGTACCTGAGATAGATATATAGATATATATATAGTAGTTATACAGTGGTACCTTGGTTAATGATGGCCTCGGATAACGACGTACTTGGTTAACGACGAGTAGTTGTAAGAAAAAGTCTTGGTTAACGACTCCTGATTATGTGAACTTCTGACAAAATAGAGTTCTATAACAGCTTGTCATCGCATTGCGTGATTAGTTAGCTCAGTTGTTAATCATTTATATGTATAAAAATCATAAATTATTTGCATTTGCTTGGGGCGCATCTGGCTACTTTTCAGGGGCACCGTTTGAGAAACACTGGTCTAACAGATGTTGAATATGTTTTGTAGAGATTGTATTTTAAAATAAATGTTTCCGCATTATAATTTTCTATGTTTATGTTTTTTTTTTCTCCTCTATACAAGGATAAAGAAAAACTTCGTTGTAAAATTGTGTACTGATAGGGGACCTCGAAACAAGTCGAAAATGTCTAATGAACATATAATCTAAATGGTACCGTTTTTGAGTTATAACCCTTTAAAGTTAGCCAATCACCATCGATTACACAAAGCATCACGAAACGCAACGCGTCGCTCGCCTTCTTATTACCCGGTAGTAAATAGGAGAGCGATGCAATGCGACGCGTCTTGGCAACGCGACGCATCGTAACGCTTTGTGTACTCGATAATGATTGGCTAGCTTTAAAGAGTTATAACTCCAAAACGGTACCATTTAGACTATACTGTATGTTCATTAGACATTTTCGACTTGTTTCGAGGTCCCCTATCAGTACACAAAATTTAGGACGAAATTTTTCTACACCCTGTATATTTAAATTATTGTTTTCTAAATGAATGTTTTTGTGTTTATGACAACAAACATAGGAAATTATTCAAAAAAATTATAATTACCGAACATAATTTCTACTTTTAACGATATAAAATATGTATATTGTTGAGATAAATGATAACCATATAACTGTATAAAAGATTTTCGTAAACATTCTAGGAGTATCCTTTTCATGAAGATAACTGTTGCTTGTTTTTTTTTTCTACAGTAGATGACAAATTGAGGATTTTTAAAACATCCATAAAGAGGAGTACTATTCGTTTTATGGAGCATCTGATTAATGTCAAGTTTTCAGTTGATTCGACGAACGTGCATCCCAATATAAACTCTTAACAGGAAGTCTGTTTTCGCTTACATAAGATGAGCATGTGATTTTTGTTTTTTTTTAATTTAATTAATATATATATATATTTAAAAGTTAGATTAAGAATAATTTATAGAAATAGAAATTCTATGAAAAGTTTTAAATTTTGAAAGGTTACAGAAGGTCTTTGCTCCGAAGCTAAAAATGGCTACTATGTTCTATATATGGATGAAATTTGGCTGGCGCTTTCAATACTCTTATGTGATGCTACTGTTAATGTTGCAGTTCACTTTATGGTAAGTCTTATTTTATTATTAAAAATAAGGATTATTAAATCAAATTTATTAAATATGCTACAGTTTAATTACAAAAATTATAGTTTTAAATTTTTAATGCCTTCAGTATATATATATCGAGATAGATTTTTGTTAATACGTGTTATTTTACTCACTTTTTTTAATTGATTATCACATATATCATGTTGTGTATGTTTCGAGTTTTCTGAATATCAATTCAAAGTTTGTGTTGAAAGTCATAATTTACAAAAACGTTTTCTCTATGAATGTCATTACCTTTCTCTCCATATAAAGGTTATTTTTCAGGATATATTTGTTATAAAATTATCGATATTTCTTTTTAAGATTTCCGATAACAGACTGTTATCGATTTACACGAATCTGTTTTCGTTGTGTTCCTTTTTTTACCGAGATACAGTGTAGACCTATTTAAAACTGCTTCCTGCATCCAGAATTACTCCAAACAAATGCATAAAAGGAGAACAGATGCTCCTCCTTTTATGTATTTATCCGTAATCTTCTGACAAATTTCGATGAAAATTGATTTATGATTCATCCCTTATATAAACATTGCTACTATAAATTTTATTCACTTTAATGTCTCGTATATAAGTGTTAAATATGCGCTCATTTTTATCCTGTTTACAAGGATATTTTTACCGATTTGTTTATCTTTAAGATAACCCGTTTGAATAAGGCGATACGAACGAATATATGTTTCCATGATAACTTTACATTAAGAAATGATGATAATTGAAGGTTATAGCGAAGAATGAAGTCTGTGGATTTATCTAACTGAATGCCAGAGGATCTTACTTGGCCCAGATATCTTAAGGAAATGACAGACGATTTAGTAGATGACAGTTCTTGTTTGTTTTCGATTGATGGTGGAATTCATTTTAGTTGTTTGAACTTGAAAGATTCAAATACTTTTCTGCATCCGAAGAAAAACGTTTCGATTAAACGTCACAAGTAGAACACTTCAGTGTAAAATTGCATCTTCGAAACTTAAAATTTAATTCAATATCTATATGTGGCTGATCTAGGCATTAGAACAGTGGTTCTTAATCTTTTTTCTGTTGAGAAACACTTTTTAATATTTTAAAATTTGGCGGCACACCTAAATGTTAAATAATAATTTAGATTTAACAACGAATTTTTATTAACATATTATTATATTTATTTCTATTTATTACAATTACAGACATACCCGTATACAGAATTATTAAATGGCGGCCTTCATTAAGTTATAGTGCCACCTGTGGATTTTGTCTTTTTAGAGAAACTATAATTTTAATTTAATTTTTATTCCTTAATTTTTAAATTACGAATAACGACAAAAAATTTTTGCTGTCGCAGAAATTCGAGGATTAGATTTTTCTAACGATACCCTATTTATAGGAATCGGTATAGTGGGTCGATTGCAAAAGGGATATCTAGCCAACCAGGTTTCACTATTAATATATATGATTCACACAATTACATACATAAAATTCATTCTTAATTTTCGCGGCACACCGTCAAAAAATTTTTTTTCGTTGGGATTGATACCGATTCCAAATTTCACTACTATTGGATATTTTCTTCTATGTTTGCCATGGTTTTGCAACTATGTTTCATTGATATATCTCATAAGAGACTATGTTTCATTCACAAATCTTGCCGCATGTAATCTGTGATGATCGATTGTCAAATATTTGCTGTTTCTAGCCCACTTTCACTACTTTCTGGGTAACAAAATAGATGTTATCGATGGAACGAGCCCAAACTTCACAATATATTTTTCGGAATTTTTGTTCCCTATTGCTAAAAAAAGATGATTTAAGATGGGAAAAATCTTTGGAATAGAAAATAATATTGGATACATTCTTTTGTACTTTGACAATTTGATATCTTTGAACTGATGATTAATTATAATTGTTGATCTAGAATAAGGAAACTTAAGCTCTATCTAAAAGATATACAATTTCATGTGTTAATTTCATGTGTTTTTAAATTAGGGGAGACTGGGGTAAGATGACGACCTTAAGACATTTATCTTTCAATTATTGGTCAAATCATTTCATAGATTGAAAGGATACTTTATTATCTTGTACTTTCAAGATAGTCGAATATAATGCTATGTTAGGAAAATCATATATCAAATGATTATGGAAGGGAAAAAATATATTCAGATATGTCTCAAAAATTCGTCTTACTCCTAAATCTGTTGTCTTTAGCAGTAATCACAAATAAATGCACTGCATCCTTTATAGTTAGCAATCCTTGTGCGACTATTTTTTACATTGATGCATATTACTTGTTCTTAATGAGAATTTCTGCATTGCATGCTGCATTGACAAAAATCTTCTCAACCAATCTTCACTAGCTTTATTTGTTTCTTGGTTAAATCTATGTGGTATGTTGTAATATATTATGATGTAAGAAAAATATCTGGAGCTCTCTGCGTCAATTTTATTAGAGTTAGATGACGATCATACGGGATAACGTGTTCGTCATCTTACCCTCGCCATCTTGTCCTGGAAGGCCACTTTTATGAATTCTTTTATAGGAGAAACTAAAAACATCGCAAGTTAACTTTGGGACGTTTAGTTTCAATGAACCAGCTAAATGATACCCATCAATGAACAGCTTCCGAATTATATCAAATTCGTCATCTTATCCCGGCCTCCCCTAAATACATTTTAACAGAAGAAGAAAAATATGTAGCATTTCATTTTATGCTTGCTTCATCTATATAAAACATTTCGCATAGATCACTGAATTGTTAACCTAGTAAGATGAATAGAATGTAACTCTAAAAAATTTTCACATTGGTTTGGCTTATTAAATTGCTGTAACGCAGAGTTTTTAAAAATGAAGACATCATAATTTCTGTTTCTGATTCTTCTCATATTTATCATCCTCATCGTATTAATATTAGCATTAGTGACTTTTGCAAGCTTTCAGGGGAAAATAAGACAAAACAGAAATGCAAGTTACGCATATTATCTTCTAATAAAGCTAACATAAAGAGAAAATTCTACTTCTATGTAACTGTGATATTTTCTTCGTCGTCTAATCTTCAAAAATCGACAGATTGCGAAGACTTTTTGGAATGTATGAACTGTAAAAATTTTTATTGTTTTTGAATACGTGGGGAAAACATTGAAAATACACTGAAAAGTGCACTTAAAGGGTCAGAACGAGAAAATCTTGAACAAAACAATAAGTTACTAGATTATCATCATACTCTTAACACACATCCGAAATAGCAAAAAAATTACGTAATTTAAAGGATCGGTTTAGGAAAACATTCTTATCTAATACAATATCATCATCTTTAAGTTGTGTACAAGGTTCACTAGATATAAATCTTAAAAGCACTTAATGTATTAAAAATTTATGATTTACCAGTATGTAGTGAATTGGAAGCTTCTTGGGGCGAAAGACCCAAAATACAGTATTAGAAAATAATCAATATTATAATTGTTCTTTGAATAAATAATTATTTTCGCAAATACTTGTTAAAAGCCGTGAAGATATTAATGGAGGAATTTCTCCATATCTTGTATCAAATTTATCCACTGATATTTTTTATATAACAAAGAAATTCAATGAAAAATCTTTTTCTGTGCCTGTGGCACTCAGGGATCCAAGGCAGAATTAACAAAAAGGTATTTATTAAAATATAGCAGAAAACAGTTAAACATGAAGACATAAGAACAGACGAGCTAACAAATGCACATACTGCTTGAGGGGGAAGCCAACCTATTCCAGTAACCTACTTGGAAAGAGAGAAGTAGGATTTGTTGATATGATCCTCATCGTTTGCCTTTCTTCCTATTATTTGCGGTTGCAGTATTTGATGATTTTCGAGTCTCTTCTGGTTTTTGAGATCCAGGTCTATACTCTCAATATTCAGATTGGCTTCATTATCATGTTCGTTATTCTCGTCGTCGCACGGAAAGGACACAATTTCTCTTTTCCCCACTTTTGAGTGTTGACTGCTTCCAGGTTGTCAAATCGCATGAAGACTATTATCATATAATCTGAGAATAAATATCAAACATGTTGATAAATTAATAATTTAATAAAAGACTGTATAAAATCTTTTATCTCATATTAAACTTTGATTATCTGTGAATTTACAGTGTATCAGTGCATGTTTTGATAAAAAGGTATATTAAAATAGTTAGGAAATATTCAGATTTGTCAGAAATTTCTTTCTTCAAATAAAAAAAAATAAGAAAATTATATCAAGTAACTCAAAATTGAACAATTCATCAAATTATTCTCTTCATTAAATAATTAATATCAGAATTATTAAGAGTTTCTTGATCGTTGTTAACATAACTGATCGTTGTTAACAATATCTTAATAATAATTATACAAAAATCGTATAATTATTATTAAGATATTGCAAATCATAAATATGAAATACAGTGATGTCAATTTTCTTTATTATAATAAAATTAGCATTGCATAATGACGGCAATTTTACATTTTTAATTCATTATTTCGTATTTATTATTATTAATGATGAATAATTATTTTTAAAAGATAAATTATCTGAAAACTATTAAAATTTGCCCCTGCAATCTCTTAGTCTCTTAGTTTTAATTGCCAATGTATTCAGTTTCATACTCATGCATCGGTTTTGATCATAATAAACTTCTTATTTATAAAATGTGTTAATGCAATTTAGTGTTAGGGACAATCAACTGTTAGTCTAGCTTGTTAAGATTAGTATAATTTAGATAATATTAATTGATAAGGGTTGCTTAACCGAATCTTACTGGCCTGTACTATGTTTAGTTCTAAATCTAGACAAGGATTTCACTAAGTTATACAATCTGTCACTTTCGTAAAGAGTGCCATAGTTGGCCTCATTACTAATAAGCTTAAGGTTGACTGAAACAGTTGCAGTTTAATGCAAAACAGCTTCTGCTTTACAAATGGCCAACTTGCCAAGAACAAAGATTTAAGGAATGAATCCATTCATATGGCTCTCTGTGTCGGAAAGGACACAATTCTCTGTGTTCTCTGTGTTCACAATTCTCTGTGTTCTCTGTGTTCACAATTCTCTGTGTTCTCTGTGTCTGTGACATTTCTCTGTGTCTTGTTTATTTCATCCTCTTTCATACCCTTCCCTCTCTTCCAATTCTTTTACTGTACTCCCTCCCTCCAACTCTTTTATTGTACTGCCTCCTTCCCTCCCAACTCTTCCACTGTACTCCCTCCCTCTTTCCCAACTCTTCTACTGTACGCTCTCCTTCCCTCTCAACTCTTCTACTATACTCCCTCCCTCCTATTCACTATCCATTTTCTATAGGCTAAACCTCTGGTGGTAGGACCTTGTTCTCTACAATACAATACAATACTAAAATTTGCCTCATTTTAAAGGATTTATAGGGCAAACATTCGGGCAAAACTTGCCATTTTAAATCAAACAACATTAAAAACAACATGCAAAAATATTGTTTGAACTATACCGTATTTTATAGATTTTTAAATAATGTGATCAATAAATACAGTATTAAAAATTATTTTAGTTCATTTTTACAAAAGCGGTACTAAGCATTTAAAAAAAGTGAATCAGTACAATTTTTAATTTTTGAATATTTTTTTCAATTTCAAAAGATTAATCATATATAAATAAGTTTCTTCATTCAAAAGTCTATGCCTAAATAATCGATTGGTATAATTCGAAAAAAATCTGACAATCACTGAGAATTCAACGCCCACATGATGTAACTGTTACTGTATTCAGTTACTTGGTAATTCTTAGTGCAACTCAAAGACGTCTCTGACACGATGTTAAAAAAGTGGGGTTGTGGAACTGATGCGTTTTTTCGAAAAATAAAAATAAAGGTATGTTAGTGAATTTTTGAATTAAATTCTCTATATTAAATATATAAAAAAGGAATCTACAATGATTAAATTACTCATGTTTTAATATAATTAAAATTAATAGGACGAAACATCAAAAAATTTTAAGATACCGTATATCTAATCGCCTGAAGTAAATCTTAACTTTTTCCAATTACAACTCATTATTAACATGTAAATTTTGATTAAAATATCATATTTTATCATTACTGTATTTTAATTACACAGTATATACATTTACAATTGATGAAACTCCAGTCATAAGTTTTACTCTTGTGATATTGAATGTTATTATTATTATTTCATTTATAGATTTTTTTTATTTTGTTACATTGTTTTGTACATTTTCTGTTCGAATTTTTCGTTTATATAGTCCCAAAAGAAAATTATATATAACACAAGTAAATGATTCAAGATTTTCAAATAACTTTCACTCTACGCAACACTGTAACTAGATATTTCTGCGCCCGGGGAAAATATATTTTGTACGCTCTAAAAAAACTTTCACCAAATTGAAAGCTTTGTTTTTACAGCATGACGTCACAATTTGCATGATTCTCTTCTCCTACATCATTTATCATCAAAAATCTACTACACCTCCCTTCTAATAACAGCATGGTTTATGGTAATAATAATATGGTATCATATCTTTCATAATGTAATCATATCTTTAATTGTATTATTATTGTCATTATTCAAAATTTAAAAATTAAGGAATAAAAATTAAATTAAAATTATAGTTTCTCTAAAAAGACAAAATCCGCAGGTGGCTCTATAACTTTATTAAGTTATAGCGCCATCTGCGGATTTTTTCTCTTTAGAGCTGCCATTTAATGATCCCGTGTACGATATGTCTGTAATCTGAATGTAATAAATAAGAATAAATACAATAATCTGTTAATAATGTTCTTTTTCTGCGACCAGGGTGAGTGCTCCATTTATTCCACACTTGTTAAGTCCCGTGTACGATTGTCTGTAATCTGAATGTAATAAATAAGAATAAATACAATAATCTGTGAATAATGTTCTTTTTCTGCGACCAGGGCGAGTGCTCCATTTATTCCACACTTGTTAAGGTGATGACTCAACGAACTAAATTATTCATTTCAGCTGCACTTTAACACTTTTATGGCCATGTCCGTGTTTAATTTTTCACAGTTAATTAATTAAAACATTGCATAATAAATAGAAATCGGTGTTAACTGAATACGGTTAGAATGACTAATGATGTATTGTATATTCATTTTCAACTGACATAAATTTGTAACAGCTTTAAATAAACAGCATTATGAAACAAATTCAATAAATTATAATTCGTAGGAAAAATCATTTGTTCAAGTTAATCGTATCTTTAATAATAATAATATTGTAATTATCATTTAGTATGAAAGCCTGCTAAATTGATAGAGAAATTTTCAAACCATAAAATATCCATATAAAATTATTTATTCCATTACCAGAGATTACATAACTATTAAATTTTGGAGTGTATTTTGAATAAATCGTTAAATAAAAAATAATTGTTTCGAATTATTAAGATCATTGTGAATTAGTTATCTTTATTACAACAGAAGATTTATTATTGCTGTATTATTATTTTTTCAATATTGAATAACATATTCTTATAAAAAATGTAGATTAGTGGTTCTCAACCAGTGTGCCACCAAACCTTTGAAGGTGTGCTGCGAAAAATTAAAAATGAATTGTATTTATTTAATTGAATGAATCATCATATTAATAGTCAAACGTGGCTGACTGGATGTCTCTTTTTCAGTTGAACTACTGTACTGATTTTTATAAATAGGGTATCTTTAGAAAAGTCTAATTTTCTGGATATCTGCGACAGCCAAAATTATTTGTTGTTATTAATAATTTAAAAATTAAAGAATAAAAATTACATTGAAAATGTAGTTCCTGTAAAAAGAGAATTCACAGATGGCACTGTGATGTAATAATGGATGCCATTTTATGATTCTCTTTTGGATTCCCTACACGAGTTCAGAGGTGTTTTTCGTCGTTATATACAGTATTATAAAATTAAATCACAAGATTATATTTCCGGTCATTTATATGAGCGGGTAATTTATAGTATATATTAATGGTGAAACGTGATTTTATAATTTTATTAAAGTATTATAAAATTAAATCACAAGATTATATTTCCGGTCATTTATATGAGCGGGTAATTTAGAGTATATATTAATGGTGAAACGTGATTTTATAACTTTATTAAATTATAGCGCCACCTGTGGATTTTGTCTTTTTAGAGCTGCCATTTAATGATCCCGTGTACGGTTATGTCTATAATCTGAATGTAATAATTAAGGATAAATACAATAATCTGTTAATAAAAGTTCGTTGTTAAATCTAAATTATTATTTAAATTACTTAGGTATGCCGCCAAATTTTAAAATATTAACATGTGTTCCTCAACAGAAGAAAAAAAAGTTGAGAACCACTGATCTAGACTTAAGTTGATATCACTTTATGATGTTTTTATTAATTTAGTATAAGTAACTTCTTTCTGAAAACATCAGACAAGATTTTCTCATTCTGATATGAATAAAATACTTAGGTATGCCGCCAAATTTTAAAATATTAAAATGTGTTCCTCAACAGAAGAAAAAAAAGGTTGAGAACCACTGATCTAGACTTAAGTTGATATCACTTTATGATGTTTTTATTAATTTAGTATAAGTGACTTCTTTCTGAAAACATCAGACAAGATTTTCTCATTCTATGGGCGTAATGCTCATAGCAATCAATCTAATGGTAGACATTGTAAAATTTTTTGAAGTATTTTACTGTTAATATTTCCAAAAAAAATTTAAAAAAGGCTTAAAAATCGAATAATGATAAAGAAAAATAATAACTAGCAAGGGTATCCGGCGTTGATTGAGAATTTCAATTATATAATACAGTTTATGTGGCAACTCTTTGTCATCAAGATATAAGCACCTTTGCTAATAATAAAAAAAGTTTAATTAGTTTACGTGAGTTTATAGGTTATATAAGTGTAATTTAAGATGCCAAATCATATAGGAAATATTTTTGGTGGTAGACACTTTTGGAACTTAACACGGGCTGGCCAACATCCATAATGGACTCAACGGAAGTTGGAGTGCTGTTCAACGGATCGGTACGGATCTCATGGATTTATAAATTTAAATATGCTAATTTAAATAGACCATGAATAAATTTACAATAAACCATACAGAATTTGGAATTTGCTCATATATTTCATTTATTATAATATTTGGAATCGATTGGCTGATCACGATTGTCACATCGTATCTATGATAATGTCATAATGATGTCAGACATCCATAGTGTTCATGGATGGTTATTATATCGATGATTAAATTCATTAATTCAACCGGCTGATTGGCAATGTGACGCCATAGTGACATTAACTATTGTTACGACACCGATGATGTCATGCCAACGTCGCTCTGATGTCATTCCGAATTCGAACATCACTCTGAAAGATTTAAATGAAGGCATTTTTGAATGGCAACAAAAATGCCTAACTTCTGGGCGATCTCGGCCCAGAATATGCTTCCTGCAGGTCCAAGGAACTTCTAGGTCAAATTTAGTTAAACGATTGACGTCATGAAACGGAACGGAAGTCTTTACAGAACATGCATACTTATAAGCATTCGATTGATATCCCATCGTGATGAGATTTTCGTGATATAACATCATT
This sequence comes from Olivierus martensii, assembly GCA_000484575.1. NCBI lineage: Eukaryota > Metazoa > Arthropoda > Arachnida > Scorpiones > Buthidae > Olivierus > Olivierus martensii. The sequence continues at coordinate 2,211 of AYEL01064725.1, read as the reverse complement.
GTGATTATATTTATTACTACGTAATCGTGACGTAACACATAGTTTTTGACATCGTCCATCGTTATGCCCGTCACGTAACGTCATAAGTGAGACAATGACATTATCCCGAATTCGCACAAAATTTTGGAGGCTTTATATGTGGTATTTTTCTTGTCAACCCAAAATGCATCGCCCTGAGGGCATTTCGCAAATTTATTAATTTTTCTGGAAGGTCTAAGTCAGTCCCTACCTCCACACAAAATTTCAAGTTCCTAGCATATCCAGAAGTAACCAAGAAGTTTATCAGGACACAAATATAGTTCGTTACTTTTCCATTTAGTTTAGATTTAGAGTTTCTCTCTAATAAGTAATCTTACAAATGTAGTTCCAGAAAGAACTAAAAGCGCCTACTTTCCAAATGTGTCATTTATTTTTCATTATTAAACATTTGGAATCCTTTAGCTTGTTGTATCCAATTTTTGATCATTTAGCTATCATAAATATCACAAAATGACGTCATTATTGCATCGACATGATGTCGTCATGAAGTCACAAATAATACGACTTATGACGTCATCCACTGTTACGTCTCCTATAACACACGTCAGGATTGTGACATCATTATGATAGATAATGACAATAGATGGCGTTAAATATTAAATAATGCAGATAAGTCATCGATGGTCATATGTTACTCTTAAACTGACTGCTCTAGTTGAAAATAAAATTAAAATTTTAATAAAAATAGATTCCATCTTGTAGGATTTAAGAATGAGACATCGAGGTATCTTTAATGACAGAACACCGCTACAGAATTTCATGAAAATTTGCTAATTAGTTCAAAAGTTATTATTGGGGGACAACAGATATGAACCCGATTTTAAAAACCATTATTTCCTTCGGAAAGTAGGTTAAAACTTCGCCTATTCTATAAAAAATATTATTATTAATCAATTTAAAAGAAAACAATGTTAATCTTCTGTTTTACTATTTTCGTTTCCCAATAAAGTACTATAATATTTCAATAGGTTTACGTATAAAAATATTTATATAAAAATTCATATTATTAATATTTTTATCATATGCAGCATAAAAATATATTCATAGAAGAATGTTTACATCATTATTTTGTTAAAAAATAATGGTGTAATTTCGAACTTTTTTATACATTACATTCAGGTTTAAGCACAGTGACCTACTTCCATTTACCATTCATCAAAGTCGCTATTTGTACATTCACACACGTTAAAATGACGTTAATGTAAACTAATAAAATACTGCGATAATATTATGGCATGTTAAGTAGGTTAAAAACACTCAAGGAGTTTCATTAGTCTGGACAATGAAAACTTTTATTTGTTTTCTAAATATTTCATTGAGAAACAGAGAGCGAGGACAATGAACTTTGATATCCAAGCAGTCATTGTCACTCATTACAAAATAAGTTGTTAAATATTTTTTTTTAAATAAATATCGGAACAAAAGAAAAGAGAACTGATTTATTTAGAATGAAGAAAAACTTCGTCGTAAAATTTTGTGTACTGATAGGGGACCTCGAAACAAGTCGAAAATGTCTAATGAACATATAGTCTAAATGGTACCGTTTTTGAGTTATCCCTTTAAAGCTAGCCAATAACAATCGAGTACACAAACCATCACGAAACGCGACGCGTCGCTCGCCTTCTTATTACCCGGTAGTAAATAGGAGAGCAATGCAATGCGACGCGTCTTGGCAACGCGACGCATCGTGTACTCGATGGTGATTGGCTAACTTTAAAGAGATAACTCAAAAATGGTACCATTTAGAGTAGTGGTTCTCAAATCTTTGACGGTGTGCCGCAAAAAGTTAAGAATGAATTGTATTTTTGTAATTGTACGAATCATATATATTAATAGTGAAACGTGGTTGGCTGGATATCCCTTTCGCAGTCGAACCGTTATTCCGATTCCCTAAATAGGGTATCGTTAGAAAATTTCTGCGACAGTCAAAATTTTTTGTAGTTATAATAGTTTCTCTAAAAAGACAAAATCTGCAGCTATAACTTAATAAGAACTGCCATTTAATGATTCCATGTCTTTTTATATTTTTTACTTAAAAATAGATGATGATATTTAGAAATGCTGATATTAATTTTAAAATTTTTCTACTGGGTGGTGATAATTGCTAAGATTTTTGTGATATTCAGTCTGTAAAATTTCTGTTAGTTCATTCAGTGTGTAAATTTTTGTAAC
>AYEL01064724.1:0-41769 GCA_000484575.1 Olivierus martensii | reverse complement strand
TTATTTACTACATTAATAGAAGCAGCGGAACTAGGTTGTTTAAAAATAAATCTGAAATATTTAAAAATATTTTTAGACAAAATTATTAATTCAAATTATAGTATTTTATCATAATTGTATTCAAATAATTTGAAAATCCAAACAATTCTCTCTTTATGACTAAACTTGTTATATAATTATTTCAGTATTTCAAAATAATATATTTGATTAAACATTTAATTAGAATGAATTCCCAGTACATTCTTCCTATTTTATTAAAGAAAGGAATATGATTATCAGACATTATCTGATTTAATCTTTTTTTATCATAATAATACTAATCCACTGCATTAATATATTTTTCATATCTAGATTTTAATAAAGAAAATCTGTTTTTATTTCTAATAATGATTTTAATTAAGTAATTTATAGTCTTTCTGAATATATTGTGAAAAACCATGCTATTGATATTGTAACAAAAATTTTTTAGTATTTTGCATAATTTTTCTCTGTATTGAAATATATAATTAAATGATTTTTTACCTGTTTTTCTAATTATAATATATTAGCGTATATTCCAAAGTTTTAGAATTTGTAATTGTAATATATTTCTTTCAAATGAGGTGTATTGGATGACTTTTCTGAGAAACAAATAATTAATCCTAATTATTAAATTTATAATCATCATCAAACTGAGTTATCACTTTATTAGCCTAAGTAAATTATAACAAGTTATACAATGACTTTGATATATAACAGACTAATGTACAGAAGAATGGCAATATTAAATTTCAATTTCAAATTGAAAATATACAAAATCTATTAATTGAAAGATATCAGAATTAAATTTTGAGGATTTACATTGGTTTGGATAATTCAAAAGACCAAACTTGATTCTAAAATTTAAATATGGGCAGAATTTGTTAATCCATTATGAAACTAAAGTATGAGAGATTTTTGACAAAATTTCTGTAGAATAGCATAGTTTTATATGAGATTAGTTACAATGAAATTTTGCATGCAACTTGAATTTTATATCTTAAAGTCCCTTTTAAGAGCTTTATAATGCATAGGTCAGTAATCAATTTCATTCAACTACCCTTATTATTTTATCTTCAATTCTGTTATTTGATAAGCATATTATCATTGTATTAAAACAAGTTTGTTTTGACATTTTTTTTGTATTTTGATTTAAATTTATTTAGTATTTATAAAAAAGAAAAGAAAAAATGATACTGATGTGAAGAACTTCTCATATAAAACTGAATTCTATACTAAAAAAATTTTTAAAGATTTGATATCTCAAGTTAATATCTGGAGATATCTGTTATTTTTGATTTTTCAACTCAAAACAATTATAATTTGTTCAAAATGACTTGAATAATGAAATTTGGGATTTAATTGATTGTGTAAAGCCTGATAAAGCCCAAAGAATCCAAAGAAATTATCATGTTTTAAATAAAAAATAACATAAAATTTTTCTTAGTTCATTATACAATATAATACAATTGAAGTGTAAATATACACATTTCTCCATTTACCATGGGATTATTTTAAATATTAACAAAGTTCACTGTCTTGCACAATCATGAAACATGATTGCTTCTCTTATGTAAAATAAACGAAGAAAGAGAATCTCGGAAAAAGGTGAAAGTGCCCAGAACTCTCACACATTCAATTAGCTCTAGGATGAAAGAGAAAGGAACATCTGTTCCAATGTAGAAGATTATTTCCTCCACCAGAGAGCATTTCATTCTTGTCCAGGACTCACTCAGCTCTGGAATGATGTAAAAGAACATACATCAATTCCAATGTGGAAAGTCATTTCCTCCACAGTGAATACTTTGTCATTACCAGAGACTCGAGTACACTGAGACACAAATGGAGTAGAAGAAGCATCTGTTCAATGAAAGAAAAGTCATTTTATTTACCACTGAACAAAAGAAAAACTACTAACCTTTTCAACTGGGTGAACAATGAAGTTTTCAATTTGGACTATCATTATAAATTATAGGTTGTGAACTTGAAGTCATCTTTAAAAAAAAAAAAAAAAAAAAAAAAAAAAAAAAAAAAAAAAAAAAAAAAAAAAAAAAAAAAAAAAAAAAAAAAAAAAATTAAAAAAAAAAAAAAAAAAAAAGAAAAAGATAAAAGTATTTATCCAGCCATGAAGATTATTGTCAGGCTCCTTTTATTTTTGTAAAAAAATCTCTCTCTCAATTAAAGGAAGTTATTGATTATTGAATCATTAGTCTCTATATAACCGTGTCATGAGGTCTCATTATCCATCCTTATCCAGATTGCACCATATATCACAAGTAGGCCAAAATCCTATATGAGTATACCCAGTGATCCTACAACTAGCATAGTTAATTATGCATAAGTTTAGATATTGCAATTTGCAATATCTAAACTTAGAGTTACAAATTGCAATCAATAATGTAATAAATGTCAGACAAGCACAGGTAGTTCTCGACTTAGGACCAACTCATACTTATGAGAGCAGTGTTATCAATAAATTCTGCTATTGGTCAATTCAATTGACCTCGGTTCAATTCCTAAACCTAATAGTTTGTTATATGAAAAGCATCCTTTTTTTGGTCTGATTCTAATAGTTTTGTGTTCATGTTTATTAAGGTAATATATAATACCCTAGTAAACATTAGTAATGAGAAATCCATAAATTTTGGGCATTTCCAACTTGTGACAACAGGGTTCAAAATTTTTGGAACCAAATGCTGTTATAAGTTGATTACTACTAGTATATTCCAATATTATTTTTTAATGTATATCATTTGATTCATCATCCAATTAAATTAATTACAGTATCAATGTAATAATTGAAGAAAAAATAAATAAGTGCATTTCTTTCTAAATTTTAGATAGGGATTATTCCAAAATGAAAAATAACAATTTTGACAATATAAAATTCAATTCATGCAATTTCACTTAAAAATATGGGATCAATTAATCATGTATTGCAAGAGATATCCATATTTATTTAATTTTTCTTACAATCTCTCATTAATTAATTCTTTGAAATAAGAATGTGCTGACTTGTGAGTATTTTTTGTTATAATTACTCTAAAATGTTCAATAAAAATCTATATATATATATATATATACACACAGGTATCCCTCCTATAATACAACTTCCTACAACACAGTTTTGCTAAAATTAGTCATAAATGCAATTTCACTAATTTGCCATGAGAGGGACGATATTCAGTCTATTTTCGATTTTGATTTGAAATTCAATTAATTGTCCACCATTGAATATTTTGTGTTCCATATATTCAGTGCTTGGATAAAAAATAAGTTTTTATTCTTCAATAGAGGAATGCAAAAGAAGAGAAAATCTTTTTATTCACAAATTTTTTTAGGTATGTGTTAAGGAACAATTTTTTGTAGTGGGTTAGATACACTTTTGGTAAAGAGAGCAGAAAATACACAAACTTCACTTTCTGAACTTTTTTTTGCATTTAAAGTTATTGTTAAAAAGAAAAAAACATTCTCATTTTTAATGAACAGTGGTAACGAAGATATAATTATTAAATGAATGTTATATAGGCTGTATACTTTTTTTATTTCCTTTTGTGTTACATATATTGTTTTTTAGGGTCTTTACGTTTATATTTTTTCTTTCTTTATGTTTCATGTTTTTAATATTCTTAATAAAAATTTTCTTACATGGAATTAAATACAGTTATTTGTTTTTAATTGGTTTTGGAATGTAACTATTCTTTTTTATTGGCTCCAGGTCTTGTATAACACGGTTTCACACAACACAGTGTTTTTCAGAAACCTATCTACTGTAGGAGGGATACCTGTATATATATTCTATAAAAATAAGGAATTGTATTATAGCATATTCCTACTACAGTACTTCCTTTTACATTTTTCCAGTTAAATCCTCTTTTTATAGTATTGATAATACATTAAATTTCATTATTTTATGCTATTCTTCTATATTTGAATTTAAGCAATGGACAATAATTCCAGTTGAAAGTATCCTTTACTTTAATAGTTAAATTAAATATGTTGTAATAAAAGTGTTTATTTACTTAAAAAATGAAAAAACTTGGTTATGAATGCACAAAGTGACTATTAATTTTAGTGCTTAATAGAATATTTTTATAACTCATTTATATAGTTATCTGATAAATTAAATTTTTTAAGAGTAATCATATAAGAAGCTTACTATTGGATATTATAAAACTTTCACATAAGATTTACAAAATACAATTGTCGTTTTGAAGAATGGCTAGCAATAACTAGTGAGATTTATTTTGAATAGAAATTATTGAACTGTTATAAAATACTATGATTAATTAGCATTAATCTTACTATTGATCTAAAGATTGTATTTTTGGTGAATATGCAAATTAATTTGTGTATTTACTATATAGTCATTATTTTTTTTTTTTTTTTAATATTTAAAAAATATTTATTTTTATTTATATTTATTTAAAATTTAAATTTAAAATATTATATTTTTTTTATAAATTTTTAAGATTTTTAATTATTGTAATTTTCTTTATTAGGAAGTTGGGAAAAAAAGTGAGTTAATAACACAATTAGAAAGAGAGAAATTTTTGTTAATTCGTGAATTGTTTCAAGCACGCTCACAATATCACCGAGAACCTGAGGACATCACACTAATGTAGATAATTATAACATTTATTTTATTTTTCTATGTTAAAATATTAGGAAAATTGTCTGTTGTAAATTGATCAAATTTGTATTTGGGTTTATAAATTATTTCACGTTAAGAAATTTTTTCATTGTATATTTCATGTTGCTTTTTATTGATGAAATATGAAGCAATTGGTTATGAAAGATCTACAATATAAGCTGGACTTTTAATGATGTGATCTATCAAAGAATTGATAAAGTAGAAGTAGAGATGGGACTGGTTTCCCTTCAGGAATAGAATGGAATTGGGAATTAATTCCACATCCTTCAAATAGAAAGTCACAAAAAAAACAGTTCTAACAACCTGGCAATTAAAAAATGTAATTTGTTGTTATATAATTATTATAAGAAATTAAAAGTAATTTAGAAATATTTTAATTTTCTTATAATAAATAATTATAAGGTTTTATTTAATAATAAATATCAATTGTTATTGAATCACTTTAAATAGCCATTAAAATTGTTAATGTTTTCGTGAATTAAACAAATTTTGTATATAAAGATATGCTTTCAAAAATAACAAAATATAGTATATAAATTATTATTCTGATGGATAACATTAGAACTGTCCAGATTTTGAAATAATATGCTTGACAACTTATTAGTTGCATCATTTGTTGAAAAATAATGAATATGTTTTCATATATTAATGGTACAAATTTTATTGTATGAAATTTATAGATGGTAGTTTGATGACTTAAATCTAAATTGTTCGATGTTCCTATTAATTCGATCTGCTACACTCAATCATTTTCTCTGTTGTTTAACAACATTAAATTTACTTCAAGTTATTATTTGCACATAGGTCTTTTAGGCATTTTGCAGTGTGTAGTAGCATATTGACAGTTACTAATAGCCCATGCAGTTCTGTTTCAGGATTTTTCTTTGACATGATTATTGTAATTATTATTTTGTTTTATCATTTTGTGGCACTACTGTTCATGAAAGTGTCTTATATGTATAATAGAAAGAAGATGCAACATTAACTAATAGTATGGTTTTGTAGCAAAGAACTGATCAAAATTACAAAAACAAATACGTTTTAAATATTTTTTTTAATGTTAAATAAAGGGGAATCTTTTATATGTATTTATAATGTAATGTTAGTAAATTTTATATGTGCAATATTTTTTATTAAAATTATTCATTTCAAATTCTTTTTACTTTTTGGCAGTTCAAAGCAGCTTCCATCATTTCCACTTTGGACTGTTAAAATTCTATATATATAGATAATAGATACTTTTCATTTTCAATTTATTATTAAGCATTATAAGATTATTTGTACTTAAATAATAAAGTTAATACAAAACAATAAATTATTTATAGTAATTAAAATTAGAATTCTTCTGAAATAGAAATTTCCTGAAGCAAAAGTTCTTCATTCAAAGATTTCAGGTTATTAAGGTCCAAGATTTCTCAATTTACTAAAAGTCTTAGCATTCTCTAAGTATTTTTAAAATAAAGATAAAAATATAATTAAGATTTGAGTTCTGAGAATCTGTCTTTCATGAAATTCTGAAATCTTTATATTAACATAAATTAGTTTTTTTTATTAAATTTATACAAAGTACATAATTTTAAATTGAAAAAAATAAAAAAAATCATAAATAAAAGTAAACAACAAGCCAAATAAGTAAGATAAATCGTTTATTCAAAAACGTTTTTGGTATCCACGTAGCCTGCCTCAGTTGTAATACAGACCAGAGAAGCTTCTCTCCTCCTTTCTCATTAAGCTAAATCAGAGAACCAATTAGTGACCAGTTCCTAACATCAACAAAACTGCAGGTGGAAAGTTTTCCTTCCAAACACATTAATGAGAAAACCCAACAGGCCATTTCTAAAAACAACATTATTACAATTATTATCATCAAATTCTGATATTTTAGGTATTAGATAGCAATAATAATATAATACTAAATATAATGACAATCTTAAAAAACATAGTTACCTAACCTCAAACTACTAAAAAAACATCCATGTTAAAGAAAACATATGGTTTACACCCCCCCACCGTAAGCTTTTTTACAAAAACAAACATCTTAGATCGCTTCTATTCTTACAGAATAACATTTCAAGTCAAGTATTTCAATAAATATTATAACTGAGTAAAAGACTCGTATTAACTAAAATTACAAAATATTAAAACCTAAATAATTATACATCCATCATATATTAACAAGTCTCAAAGGGTAAATACAAAATAATACTAATACATTAAAATCAAAATCTATAAAATTTCTTTAATAGAAAAGGTTAAAAATTATAAATGATCAATTATTATCCACGAGTCTAATACCGTATTGCCGGACATAATTTTCATAAGCTGTAAAAAATAAAATACATTACAGTACATATTAACAATATTAAAATTGGCAGAGAGTTTAAATATTAAAGGAGTAAATATTATTCACAAGAATCTAATAACATGTTGCCAGACTATAATTTCCCTAAGCTGTACAAAAATATAATACAATATATTAGATATAAACAATATTAAAACAAAGAGTTCCATTTGGCTCAGGGGCACACCTATTAAAACTACCCAGCCAGCGATGCCGAAGCCGGGAGGTAGCACAAGCGAATCGTTATAGTTTATCACATGTTTGGTCTTTCCTACGGAGTGAATAATTAGGGTCTCCAACATTTTGCCCTCTCTGATCCCACTAGCAGTTTTTAAAACTTGTATTTTGTCTCTCAAAATAGCGAGGTCATGCTCCAAAGCCCTCTGCACCAAATCCATGTCCACTTCTCCTTTACGGATCCCACTAATGTTTTTTAATTCGTTTCTCTATAAGCTGACAAGTAAAACCTATATAGCACTCTTCTCTCCAAGACTATGGTTAAAGCTCGGGACCTCATATATCCTGGAATACTTGCTGACTTTATCCTTATCATTCCGTATGAGGTCGAAAACTGTGCTACTTCTTTTCAGTGCTATCGAACACCCTATATACTTTTCTAAAAGCGGCCGAAGTTTATGGGTAATGAGATTGAGATCAATCCCATAATAATAATACATAGGTTGTCGAGGGTGCTTATCAGACATCGACTGTTTTACACTCGTATAAATCCCTAAAAGGAACTTAAGCCCATACCCATTTTGTAAACTTTGCTTAAGTATAGTCCCTATTTCTTCGTACTTACTCCCTTGATGAGAGCAATGGGTAAAGACTTTCCTAAACAAGGACTGGAATGCCACCGCCTTATATTGCCATGGGTCCGGGGAACAGGCAGGGATAAAAAATCGGAGAGTAAATTGGCTTGCAGTAAACAGATGTAACGTATTCTCCATTAGAAATGGAAATGAATCGTGTCAGACTGTTCAAGTTCTAGCCCTAAACTATGGTTGGTGAGGTTAGTTAATAGCCCAATATTATTACTGGGGCAATCCCATAAAACCAGGATATTGTCAACATACCTCCGATACAATTTCAGGTGAGACCCAAAATGCGGAAGGACCACCCCTTCTTTCCTCTGAACCACAAGTTTCTCTAGAACTTCGGCCATAGGGCTCCCAATCGGAACACCAATCATCTGTATGGAATTTCCCATTAAACTTAAAGAAAGACTCATGAACAATTAAAACACAGATCTCACGGAGACAGCTTGGGAAGCTAGCTTCCCCATGAGTGTGTTCCAGAAGAAGGTGATAAAGCTCAATGGCTGCGGGTTCAGGTCTTATCAATGGGAAAAGTGATTTAAAGTCGAACACCACCATAATCTCCTCTGAAGAGGGTCCTTTTTCAAGCAGGTTATTAATTAATTCCCCGGAGGAGCACAAACCGTACGAATAACCTTTCATCAGTGTCCTACACCAGGCAGCCAGCTTCTTCTCCAAGGGGTAGGTGGGAGCATAAAATCTTTCCACAATTGGTCGGGCATTAATTGGCTGTTTATGTAGTTTTACATAGGCAAAAAGCCTGGGACATAAAGGGGTTCTTAACACACGAAAACTTTAGAAAGTCCGGTAGATCTTTCCTTCTGCTGAGTCGAAACACATGGTGCTGTTGTTCTTCTGTTGGATCCAGTATCAATTCTTTTGCTTTCATTTCTTCTATACACCGTTCTATGTGTTTTAAATAGCTAGCCTGCTTCAGGAATACCAATTTTTTACTTTTGTATCCCTTGTGCAGGTAATGGCTTCATCATGAAGCCAACTCCTAGTAAGTGACCACACTATTTCTAACATCCGATGATCAGCTCTCTTACTTTTATTTCTGCTGTTATCACCCTTTTTAATGCTCAAGGCATATTTCCATCTAATCTCTTCTTTTTCTGTTTCTTACACCCAACTAATCAGTCTCTCAAGTTGGCACATCTGGCGATCCCATAGCTTGGAAACACCAATGTGAAACTGCGGCCCGTAGGTTAAAGCGGAAACCACAAATTTTGGGAGCTGGATGTCATCTAAGACATACTTTTCATTTTCAATTTATTATTAAGCATTATAACATTAATTATTTGTACTTAAATAATAAAGTTAATACAAAACAATAAATTAATTATAGTAATTAAAATTAGAATTCTTCTGAAATAGAAATTTCTTGAAGCAAAATTCTTCATTCAAAGATTTCAAGTTATTAAGGTCCAAGATTTCTCAATTTACTAAAAGTCTTAGCTTTCTCTAAGTATTTTTAAAATAAAGATAAAAATCATAAAAATAAAGATATAGTTAAGATTTGAGTTCTGAGAATCCGTCTTTCATGAAATTCTGAAATCTTTATACAGGTACTCCTCACTTAACAACCTACCTGTTTAATGACTGCTCGAACTTACATCCAAGCTTAAGACTATTTTTTTTTTAATGGAATATTTTGGTTTTCGCTGATACGCATCACTTACGACTTTTGATTGTAATTTCCCCGCACTCGTAGTTCCAAAAAAACTGAAGAAAAATACTGTACTTTGTGCATAATTAAGGTATAAATTTTTAATTTGAAATTTGTTTCCAATATTTTAATATAGGAACAAGTTTTTTGCCTACCGACCAATTCGTTCTACAACCGAGTCGTGAGAACGAAACCCAGTCGTTAAGTGAGGAATACCTGTATTAACATAAATTGGTTTTTTATTAAATTTATACAAAGTACATTTATTTGGCTTGTTATTTACTTTTATTTAATATCTAAAGTAAGAAGTATTTCAGCATAATTATACTATTTATAACCTAGAAGCAGTTTGCTTATCAGATGTTGAATAGATTTACTTTAGATTAAATACTACTTATCAATTTATTTGTTTAAAATAGATTAGATTGGTGCCAACTGACTACAATAAATTGAAAAGTTTTATATTAGGCAATTAGGTAAAATAAATTTTTTTAATTTATAATGGTTTAAATCAATTTTAAATTTAAACCAATTAAATTTATGAAGTTATAATTCTAATAAGTACATATGACTACTTAAAATTTTTATTTCAAATTATAAGTATAATTTAAATAATGAAGAAATACAATAATAGTAACATTTCATAGAACCAAACCTATAGTATCTAAAATTTATTAAAGTGCTTTCAGATTTATTTTCACCCATAATCGATTACAAATAATATCAGAATAAATAGAATGCAGAATAATTGAATATACAATTTAAAGCATATTTTCCCGCATAGAAATTTAAATAAATATAAATATGAATGGTTAATAGTTTATAACTTAAATATCATATACAGGAAAACCTGAGCTAGGTGACCTGCAAGCCGTGGCCACCTTAATATTCACCCAAGCATATTGCAGGATTTTTAAACTGTGTAAAATGGCCATCTGTGTTCTGTGGCCATGGCCAATAATATTTAATTTTGGCACCTTGTGTGTAACATCTACTAGGTGGCCAGCAAATCGTGTTTTGATCAGAAATGCCAGATGAGCTCTAGATTTTCTATCAGCTGAGCATTCTAAAGTGAAAAAAATTCTGAAAACAGACATTAATTAGTGATTGAAAGAAATCACTAATTAATGTCTGTTTTTGGGATTTTTTCCTTAACGTCTGTTTTCTTTAGATTTAATTAACAATGTGAAACTGTGTCATAAACATTGTATTTTAAACTTTGACGTTTAATAAAGAGATTTGTAGCTAATCGTGTCTGGTGGCCAACCTGTGCTTGGTGGCCACAATCTCAGCTGCTGAAAGCTGGCCACCTAGCATATGTTTTCCTGTAATCAAAATGTAAATTTATAATAATATCTATAAAGAATTTTTAAGGTTCAAATAATTAATTTTGATTCTATATATCATACTCCAGTTCATATAATCTCAAGAATGAAACTAATGCAATTTTCTAAATATATATAATAAAAAATATTGAAATAATTTCCTGATTTTTAAATACATCATCAACTACTTTTAGCAAGGATATGGTAGTCTTTTATGTTGCTGCTGATAGAATCAATATATTACTGAGAACAACTATGTTATCTGATTTAAATAATAAATTTTATCAGATCATGCATATGCATAATGCATCTTTTTCCTAGTAGCAGGGTATATATTCAAAATGTATAATGATGTAATTTTATCATACTAATTTATGAAAATTTTTCAGGAGATTAAGTCAGAGAATGTTTGTAAAATGTTTTTATTCTGCAAGTTAAAAGAATCAAGCATTTTAAATAATGTAAACTTACTTACAAACTAAGTGCCTTATTTATTGTTAAATCTTTAACAATAAATAAGGCACCCTTTTGCTGCTGACTATTCTTTAAAATTAAATCTAATTAGACAGGCTGGGATTGGAAATGGCTCTTTCTTGAGAGAAATCAAGCATTTAATAGCAGTTAAATCTTTGGAAGATGGCATTTGCCAAAAACATTAGTTACTTATTAATAATTTGTTCTTAACTGCTATTAAGTGCTTGATTTCTCTCAATTCTCACAGTTAAATCTAATTAATATGCAAAAATAAAATAAAAAAATTCAAATTGTGAAATCTCACTTAATTTTTGTCAAAATTTTTTAAAATTTCCAGAGTTTATTGCATTTTTGTTCTCTTTCTACCAATGTAAACAAGTTTTTGGAATTTTTTTTTTTTTTTATAACTTTTCGTTACATATATGAGATCAAAGAAAACACTATCTTTTTTTTTTAATGAAATTTTAGCCATCCAATGAAATAGTTGATATTTTTAGATATCAGCAAGTCCTCTAAATAAAATGAGCCATGAATGAAGAAATTCAGCCAAAATTTTCAGAAATTATTTATAAAAGTGCTAAGAATTATGTAAGATTTGTTCAATGAAGTTATGTCATAATTATTAAAAAACTTACATAAATCCATTGAAATATTGTTATTTTTATTAATATTTATTAACTTGTTCTTACTACATTTACACAATTTTTAGCAGGACTTATAAAATTTTTTATTTATATCAAACTATCCTAATATATATGAAAATGATCTCATCTCATACATAAACAGCTATAACATATTTTACATTTCTCTAATTGAACTGCAGATAGTTTATTGTAGCAATCTACTCAATACTACACACTGCGAATAAAGTAGGTTTGGGTTGCAATTTCCTGGAAAGCAAAAATATCATTTATCTTATCCCAAATCAGGATAACTTTGATAGATTAGATCAGGGATCAGCAAACTATGGCCCATGGGACAAGTCCGGCCCACACCTCTTTTTGTACGGCCCGCAAGCTAAGAATGGATTTTACAATTTCAAATTTTTTAAAATTTCAAAGTATCCACTATAATAGTTGACAGCCAAATTGTGGAGTTTTGAGAAAGATTGCATGTGGTGCTCCTATAGCTTCCCATTTTTTCCCACTCTTGGTGGCCTCTGCTGTTACTCCACGCAGTCACAGTTACAATTTTGCAGAGTTTATAGTATCACCTGTATTGCTATTTTTCTTGTGCTGTTCATCATGAACCTGTAATAGTTCTCTATATCGTTCTCGTTTTATGACCTGTGCATGTCTACATCCAACATGTCACTGTCAAAACGAGAAAAGTAGATTTGTATTTTGATTGTTATTTAGGTAAGCCTGTCTACAGAAATATAGTGTATGCCCTTGGCCCATGTAAACTAAAATATTTACTATTTGGCCCTTTACAAAAAAAAGTTTGCTGAAGTCGGGGGTTCGGCATATACAGGGATCAGCTTATATTCAAGTACATACGGAATATAAACTGATCCGTGTATAAGCCATCAAAGAATATCCCCTGGATTAGATTATAAAATCAACAAGATGGGATAAAAAAAAAATCCAAATTCTATTGAGCTGTTCCATTCAAAACAGTATTTGTAAAAATGTAGTTTAAAAAAATATTTCAGCAACTGAAAAAATTTAAGAACCACTGTGAAGAGAGAGTATTTTTAACAAATACACACACAAAACCTATTTGCAAAAGCTGGATTAATAAAATCAGGATTAAATTTAACTTATTTATTTAAAAAAAAATTTTTGTTCCATTTCTTTGATGTCTATACATGTCAACAGCAGAAAATGGTTTAAAGAAAATTATTTCTTTTTTTATTGTTATTTTATAAATTTCTTTAGATAAAAATATAGTCAAAAAATTTAATTTATTGTGTAATATTCTATAATTAATTAATGTTATCTCTGTATAGTATTGCATAAATATATTTATCATATACTGGTAACGTATCAATTTTCAATGGTATTACTATATAAATTAAATTAATTTGATACAATGATAAATGCTTAATCATAAATTTTAATTTAAATGTATACTATATATGTAACAAAGTTTAAAAGTTGGCAAGTTGCATTTGCAATTGTATTCCAATAAATACAGTATTGCTAATATAGTATTCATAAATTGTCAGTTATTTTAATATTTGTAAATAATAGTTACATTTATATGTATTGCAGGTATAATATTGAATATTTTATATTTGTAACTTTTTATAAAAAACTTACAAAAATAAAAATTATTTTTTTAATAAAATTATAAACATAAGTAAAATAGTATTTCTCAATTAATGATTTATTTATTATTAATCTACAGTGACGATAATATCAGCTCAAGTAAAAATAAGTTGAATAATATACAGAATCCCTTGATTAATGCAGTTAATAAAGCCTCGCAATACACCGCATACATCAAAACGGCACTAATCAAACTAAAAAACCAATGAGAATAATTATAATAAATTCTGGATAATATCAAAATTATAAACATGTATTATTTTCTCTCTCAAAAAGTATCTATATTGCATTACATGTACTTTAAATCATTGGGGAATATATATATGTATTTAAAAATTTATAGTAAGAATTAAAATTTATTTTTCACAAAAAAAAAATATTTTTTACAAAATTGCATAAATTTTGTAAAAAATAATTGCATTTCCATAGACAAAGAGTACTGGAGAGGAACTGAAGGCAAGACTGGATATATAATATTGTAATGGCTATTATTAGGTAGTTGCCATTCACACTACATTTATTAATAAATAAAATTAGAACAAATTTAAAATATAACAATTAGATGACGAAAGCCATAATATTAATAGAATTAAAAAATTAAATAAATAAATTTATTGCAGTGCTCTAAATATGTAGACTACAATCCCTGAGATTCAATTGCCAACACTTGAGGGTTTAAAAAAAAAATTGCACTTGTTGAAGTGCACTAATCAAATTTGGCACTGCATATATTAAGGGATGTCTCAAATTTTTTCTGCGCACTAATCAAAATCGCATTATTCAAACCCACACTAATCAAGGGATTCCTGTATACAATAGCTCAAAAATCAGGATACATTTGTAATATAAATTAGATGTATTAAATTATCAAATACATACTTGAATTTACTAGGATTCTGCATCAATACTTGGCCACAATAACTTTACTTTCCTCCTCTCTGATAGTGCTGAGTTTCAAATTTTTTACAAACAGTAAACATGCTTATTAGTATTTGGAACAGATTGTTCATTCTGTTGCTACAAAACTATCATAGCATTTTTATAAATATTTTTAACAAAAAAATTTTTTTTTGAGCATTTTGATTGCTTACAATACAGATTTTTATTTTTATAATTTTTCAGTTTGATTATTATTATTAATCAGTAGCCTGGAAATAAAAAATTTAACAATTAATAATATAATTTGTTATTTTTTTAATGAATATAAAAAAATTGCATATATGCCTTTGACTTTTGGCCCACCCTGTGGGATTTGTATGCACTCAAAAAAAGTATTGAAAAATGCATATATACATAAATAAATTTGATATGATTAAAAGCAAAGATATTAGTCTTCTTATAACTGAGTTATTTTTTTTTTATAAATATAATTAAATTAAAAACTTGAGCTTTTATTGAATCATAACATTTGGAATATGAAATATATTGAATATTAAATATATGCAGTTTTATATAGAACCATTTCATTCATTATCTTCTTGTAAAACATTCTCCAACTTATGCAAATAATTAGGATAGAAGTGTTTATATGTCTGAAAAATTTTTTAACAAAAATTCTAAATCAAAATCTTCCAGAATTAGATGGACTATGGTGACCGCATCTAAACAACAATATCTTATCAGTAATATGGCAATAATCGAAATCGCATTATTCGAACTCGCACTAATCGAGGCCTACCTGTACTTGAAATAAGAAGAAGAAAAATCACAAGTTGTTCTAGCTGATGGTGAATGAATATTGAAGGCTACAATCTTTAGTCCATAATATTAGATGAATGATAAACACACACACTGGAAGATAGCTCAATGATTAATCTATATTAATTATTTGCTGTTGCTGCAAAACTCGGGTACAGATAATGCTAATCTAAAAGATGATCGCCGTATCACGATCGGGTAAAGGGAGAGAAGGTGATGACTACATGTCACAAACGAAAAGAATTGAAGAAAAGCACTGGTCGCTGTTAAATACAATGATGTTTATTTTAACCCTTCCTGGGGAAAAACAGGTTGTTTATTCCTTATTATTGTAGATGTCAATTTCGCTAAATTGACACCTGCATGTAACATCATATCATAATTTATTGTTATAGGGGACAAAAGTCTACGAGTTGGATGAAATACTTATACAATATGTTATCATATTTCTCTTATCAGTGTGTCTCCCTCTCCCTCCAAATTCCTTTCTCCGTCTCCCATTTCTCTACTCATTTTAATTAAAACCAAAAAAAACTGGAAATCTGAAGTTGAGGAAAGACTCACCACATCCTACCCAAACTCCTGTCCCTCACAAATGTCAGCAATAAAGTTTTTAGCGTTTACACCTCATCAGTTGCTGGATAAATATAAGTTCAGAATATAATGTAAAAATTCAGCCTATATATAAATTAAAAAAAAAGAACATGCCATATACTTCTGATTATCTAGTTTACAAATTAATCAGGATTTAATCTGCAACCCAGAAGAAATGTTTAATTACTGATGTTTTTAACTTACATACAATATCTGAAAGATTTATTAACATCCCACCATTCTTGCTTTATTGTATCTTAATAGATAATGATCAAAATTAGAATCAAATTAGAAATACAGCAATACCTCGCATATTCCAGTTAATTGGTTCCTCTTTCTTACTGGACTAATTGAAACTGGACTATTCGAGGTATGTAACCTATGGGAAAAATTATAATTGGTTCCAAGAAATTTTTGATTTGCTCATATGTTTTTTTAAATTGTAAATTCTTACATTAATAATTATTTCATACGCATTAAACATTAAAATCTTTTATAAAGATTTACAATAGACAGAAGGGGACAGAAAGTGGGACCGAGCCCATAAAGTTGAATAGATTAAGAGGGCTCGCCTAGCAGGCGAACGCATTCGCTTTCTCCAAGTCAGCTGCTCGGCGCCATTCCAAACGCAGAGTGGCGCTCTGCGTAAAAGCGGATTCCCACTTGAACTGGGCCGCCGAGGGCTGATGAGTCACAAATTCCAATATGCCCAGCATTCGTTTCCATTCAATGATTCAGTTAAGTGCGGGCTGATGAGTCACAAATTCCAATATGCCCAGCATTCGTTTCCATTCAATGATTCAGTCAAGTATCCGAGGGCTGATGAGTCACAAATTCCAATATGCCCAGCATTCGTTTCCATTCAATGATTCAGTTAAGTATTTGCGGTAAACAACTGACGACATTGCACTTGAGAGGCAGGCACTATAACAAACATTGTTCAGATAACTTTGGCAACCTGAAGCAGCTACCTGCTTGTCTCAGCTCATCATAGTGGCTATTCAAGTCATATATAGGTAGTAAGTAGCAAGCACACTTACATTTCATATTTATTCTAAAAACTAAAGTAAATTAAACAATTTTTATTAACAATTATAATTCGGACTATAGTGAAACCCGGACAATTTGAAACCGGATTATGCGAGGTATTGCTGTACAAATATTAAAATAATTTGCTTATATTGTACATACAATTATAATTTATTCTTATGGTATTTATTTCTATTATAGCATTAAACAGAAGTAATTTTATATTTGATTATAAATTAGGTCACATAACCTTTACCTATCCTATTAGAATATGAAATTTTGTGTATTATCTACTGAATTGTCATATTTATCCTTATACGAGGTGTGATCAAGATATAACTGGACAGTAGTTAAGCCATAGCGATGGTGGGAAGTTGAGACTAATACTTGTAGCTGGCAACTCTGTTAAGTCTTGTGACTCAGTCTGGAAAAAATCTTTGTACTGTGTACATCCATATCTGTTTCACAAGGAATTTTGTTAACATCAACTATTTTACACCCAACACTTCATCACTTCCCCATCTGCAACATCAAAGTCACCAACGGACAAATCCCAGATTACTCCATATTCACAGATGGATCCAAGACCGAAGGCAAAGTTGGTGCGGCTTATGTGGTGTTTGATGTAAACCAAACAAAATTGACTTTGAATACCTACAAACTCCATGACCTCTGCTCTAATAACCAGGCTGAGCTCCTGGCCTGGTTATTAGAGGCCAGGAGAATCCTCCAATTTATCCAGTAACACAAACAGAAGAAATCCATCCACTACAGAATATACACTGATAGCTGTACTGCTTTACAATCAATTGAACGACCAAACAACAGAGGCCATTTGGTCCACCTGATCCGGAAAACTATCAAACAAATCATGGAGAAACTCCATAAAAACGTGGATCTTGAATGGATTAGGGCCCACTCTGGCAACAAGGGGAATGAGATGGCGGATTCTTTGGCTAAATCAGCGGCTACTTCGAACCTCCACCCATCCTTCTCCAAAATTCCCTGGACCCATGTGAAATTCCTCCTCAAGAATATCTGCCTCCAAACCTGGCAAAGTGAATGGACCATCAGTTCTACTGGAAGAACTACCTTTTCCTTTTTCCCAGAAATTACGAAAAGACTTAGTGCTCACTTTTTCTCATCCTCCTTCCTCACGACTCAAGTGCTCACTGGACATGGAAATTTCCATGCCTATGTCCACAGGTTCCGATTAAAGCCGAACCTCTCTCCACTTTGCCCTTGTGATCTTACCTCCACACAGGATTCACACTACTTAATCTTCAACTGCATCTTCTTTGAAGAAGCCAGACTCAAACTCATCACCCAACTTGCTATGGAAGGAATTACCTGGCCTTGTTCTCCATCAATATTAGTCAACAACAAAGTTCCTTGGCAGATCTTCTTAGAATTTATAACTCAAATTCAAGCTCTGCTTCCTCTAACCCAAACCTGACTAGATCCACCTCCAACCTCCTTCCCAATGGACCATGCCTCGGACTCATCACCTTGAAGATTTGTCATGACTTCTCTTCAACTGTATATCATTGTAAATATTGTAAATTTTAAGTTGAAAAATTTTCAATCTCTCTTTTATTATTTTACTCTTACTGTAAATTGCAATACTGTATCTCTTCATTTATTTTATGTATACTTTTTCTAATTTTTCCTAACCATCAATTTTGTACATTTTTTCTGTAATTATATTTTTCTTTTAATAAAGTCAAACTAACCCGGACTCTCACAGATGAGAGCCGGGGCTGATTCTGGTTGCAGATTGGTGCCACTGGGACCCAGTGCAATTCGCCCTGGTATCCCCTCTCTTTTTCCCTCCCCACCCCTAAACCTAACTAACCACCCTGACCTATAATCCGCCAACTTTCTCTTCTACTTACTAACATACCAGTTGAAACCTCTGAGTAAAACTGGTTTTCCCATCTTTAACCTAAATAAATAAATAAATAACACATTTTGAATTCTCTGTGATTGCCAAGATGAATGCAAAATTCAAGCAGCAAGTGAACATCAAAATTTTGTTTAAAACTATGAAAAACAGCTATTGGGACTCTTGCAATGCTTTGCTAAGTTTATAATGATGAAACTATGAGTTGAATTCAATGTTATGAGTGGTATTCATGTTTTAAAAATGACTGAATGTCACTTGAGGATGATGAGAAACCAGGATGACCCTGTACTACGCAACTACCAAAAATGTCACTGAATTTAGAGAATTAGTCATCAAAATTGACGATTAACAGTCAGAGAAGTTTGTTACATGATTGGAATGTCATTTGGACCAGAATTGTGGCTCAAGCAAAACTGGCTTCTCCACCATGACAATTCACTGGCACACATCAATTAAAACTCGTGAATTTTTGGCATTCAATAACATGACTCTCGTTCCATACTCTCCCTCTTTGCTGAATTTAGTTCCATATGATTCTTTTTATTCCCAAAAATAAAATTGAAGCTCAAGGGGCAATGTTTTGAGGTAGTAGAAGAGATTGAAACTGAATCACAGGCACTGCTGACCACTTAAGAAAGAAGACTTTGTGGGAGCTTTTGCAAATATGGTAGAAACACTGAATTCTCTGTATTGATGTAGGAGTAGGAAAAGACGTTTTTGAAAGCAATAGACCCCAAAAATGTAATTTTTTAATAATAAAATTGTATTTAAAGCCAGTCTGGTTATATATTGATCACACTTCATATAATTTTCATCTCAAGATGTAGAAAAAAAATTAAAAGAAATATTTGTGTGAATTTCCTATCTTAATTTTAAGTGTAAAGTAGTTACTACTAAGTGTAGAGAAGCAGATAAATTTTAGAAGAAAATTTTTCATGTTTTTTGAATCTCCACAAAACATTATTCAAATTGCAAATTAAAAGATAAAAAATAAACATAAAAAGCATATTAAGAAAGTTTTATAACAATACATGGAACAAAAATGTATCAGTCTATGTAATGGCTTGAAGTATAGGTTTTCCTTGACTTACAATGGCCCTTAATGATATTCTGGACTTTGCTATTTTCATAGCAGATTGCCTAGAAATATTTTTTTCTTTTATTAAAAATATAGTAAAGTAATTGCTTACCACCTTGAGGATCCAGGTTCAATTCTTGATGATTTCACATTTTAGAAGCTAGGTTCAATTTAAGATTATTTTCTAACATTGGAGATCCTTGAATCAAATCTCTATGATTATATCATCTGAAAAGATTCAGTATTTCATTGTCTATTATCACTACTAAAATTATTACCATTACTGATCATTTTTGATTTAACAATGAGGTTTTCAAAACATAATTCCATTGTAAATTTGGGACAACCTGTATAAATCAGTATTTGGATTTTGCAGTTTGTCACTGTATTGTATTTTTTGTAAATATTTTTAATAATTAACCCTTTTCCCTCCTGAAAAAAATTTTTTTCAACCATTCAAATCTATAGCACAGTTGCTTTAAAAAATATGATTTGTTTTTTTTGCCATAAAAAGCATTTTGATTTTTTGGCATGAAACAATTGGATTTTATCAGCAATATACTGTATTCTGATCCTTTTTTAGTTTTGGATAAAAAAATCAAAAGAATAACAGGAAAAAATATGAAGTAAGTAACTAGTTCTAATTAGCATATGTAAACATTATATAATTTTTTCAAATTATTCATGATTTCAGCATTGGATAAAAAAAATGTTTATATACTTATATTCTTGATGATATTCTGCATCTAATAATACCAAATATTTTATAATTCTAAAAAATTTTTACAACAAATGAAACAATTTATATTGTAATTTAATGCCATTAAGCCTAATCTGATACCATGTGTAAACAAACAATCGTATTTTCCTTCCTGGCAGATGAAAGACAGTATTCTACTACACGAATAATTAAAATAATTGTCTATTAGCCATTTTTCCTTCGTATTTTCTTATAATGTGTGATAAATACATTTTATTTTATAAGAAGTATTAGTATATGAGAATGTGAGATAAATAATTTTTATTTTATAAGAAGTATTAGTACGTATGGGAAAAATAATTATTTATTAGTCATTTTTCTTCATATTTTCTTCAAATAATGCATATAAATACTTTTTATTTTATAAGAAGTATTAGTATGTATAAGAATGTTGACTTTTTTAAAAATTTATTTTTGTTAATAAATATTGCTGTAATTTGTATATGTAGCAATCACCATGCCATCTGTATGCCAGATTTGGCACTGATTTTTGATAAATTATTGCTTTTTACAGTTTTTTTTTACTCAAGATTTGCCTCAGTGCCTTTTAAAAATGGCAGATTGTGAATTATTTTCTGTATTTAGTCATTCTAAGTTAGTAATTTTTCAAAAAAAATTAATGACTTAGAATGACTAAATATAAAATATAATGAAATATATTTTATATTTCATATTATTTTCATTTATTTTCATTATATTTCATTATATGAAATATAATGAAATATAATAATAATAGCATTTTCAAACAAAGGGAATAGGTTATCATGGTTCTCCCCTTAGTTAACATAATGTAACTAGTCCATAGTCTAAGGCAGGGGTATCAAACAAGCGTTGGAGTCAAAAAATCATATCGAGGTCCACACACTCTTAATTAAAATGAAAATGGGAACAATATGTCGAGAAATAAGAGAAAGTAATACTTGCTTCGTAGCTATATCATATACTATTATACACTAGTTTGATTTTAACGAAATGTAATTGCACAAGTTTTTTTTTTTTCGATTGGCCTTATCGGTTGTATATGTATAGATGACACTGATTTTTCAGATTCATGACACAAACTAAGTGCTTTCTTGCCATGACTGACTAGTCATTGCAAGAAAACACTTAATGCTTTTGCAATGACTACTAGCATTTTGTGCAAAATTTCTTACCATAAAACAAAAAGCCATAAATGAGAACCTGTATTTTTTGGATAGAAAAATACAATTATAAAGATATCTCTTAAATTACTGCTTTTACTCGTATTCATAACACTTACTTTTTATATCCAAGCACTATCAGCAATTGAGTCCTGTTACTCTGCACACTGAAAACGTTAGCTACTGTGCAGAGTAACAGGGACTCAACTGCTGAGAGTGCTTGGATATAAAAAGTAAGTGTTACAATTATAAAGTTCCAAAAATTCCAAGCAATCCTTCTTTGAAGAAGAATATAGGACACGCTAGCGGATTGTTAAAGATTTATTTGTTGTGTTATTAACTTATTTAAAAAATGTTAGTAGTCATGGATATTTGAATTCATAAAATTTTAATGAAAGCTTTTGTTTTTGTACACAAAATGTGGCTTTTAATGCTTAATAGAAAATTAAAGATTGATACCTCAGAATTAAATTAAAAAAACATGTATAATTAAAAGCAGTTATGTAGTAATAATATATTTTTGTAATATGTTCATTTGATTACATAATGTTTTTAATTATCCTATTTATATTTCTGGATCCTTACTCTAAAATGTAATTTAAAAAAAAAATTAAAATGTGATGAGGCCTGCAGAATCTTACAGATTCATTAAATGGCCCTTGAAATAAAATGAGTTTGACACGCCTAGTCTAAGGTAATGTAGTTGACCTTGTTGGACATATTTTTGTCAATAATTACATACAACTGTTTACAAATTACTTATTTCGACTAGAGATAACACAAAAATTACTTTATTATATAAACTTTTTTGTTATATTTTAAAATATAACTAATGTAAACATCGTAATCAGCTGAGTTTTTGCCGCTGTAATCTAGAATGTTGACTTCCATGTTGATTGTCAAGAGTGGGATTGATTGCTTTGTTTCTCTAATAAGTTAAAATTTATAAATTTTTAAATAAATTAATTTATCAAATTTTATGTGGGAAAAAACACTAAAATCATATTTATAAGGGGCCAAACTTTCCTAAATATAATTTATTGGATCAAAGTATCTGAAAAATAAAATAAATATAAATTAAGAAGAAGATGTGGAACATGATACAACAACTCAGATAAATTTGGAGGAGATGTTCTTGAATTTTTGGTGGACTTGACTTAGAAGCAGTCATCTTGCCTTCTTTTATCTAATCAATACTCTAGTTCCCTTGCTCATCATTCTTAGGTGGAACTAAATTCTTCCAGAGGAATTTAGTTAATGATATTCCTGCCTTTTATTCACTCTTTATGGATAGCTACTATTACTATCCTTCTTGCTCTTGTCATCCCCTTTGATGATAGGAAAAGATGAGTAAAATATTCTGTAAGATGATGTTAAATATGATGAATTCTGATAAGTGCAAATAATTTAATGAAGAACTATTGAAAATACAGTCTTAATTCAGGCTGAACTGACAAAAATCATGAATTTCATCTTAAATGTATTTGATAAAATATTTCAGAATTTCATAAAATATCTAATAAACTAAAATCTGTGGAAATGTTATTCATGTAAGAATCTAAAACCTATTGGCTAAAGTTGTTAACAAAGAAAATCATATTTTAAAATAAACAAAAGAAGATTATATTACTATTAATAATACTATATTTAATAAAGTTCAAGAATATTAATTTTTAAACAATTTAGAAGTGGAGTTATATGAATAATTTGCAAAAGATAATCGGAAATATCTTTGAAGAGTTGTAAAACAAAATGAACATGAGACTAGTAAGTTATTAGATGATATATCCAATTTATATGATTCCAATATAGAAAGCAAAATAGATTACGTAAATGAGAAATTTGAAAAATTATTAATTAATATTGAAGTATTAAATGGAAATCTATCAAAAACAGAATTAAAATTTAATAAATTATTTATGAAAAGTCAAGATCACATACTATATATGTATGATAATTGTTAGTGCATTTATAGTACTTGGCTAGCATGTGGAGTATTTTGTAACCGAAATTACTTTTACTTTGTGTTTTATATAATTATTCTGTAAATAATTTGCATTATTAAATTTTGTTCACTTAATATCATTGCTTATTGCATATATATTTATATTCTAATACTTCTCAAGTTATATAAATTCATATCTTAAGTAATCATATGCAGATATAGTTGAAAATAAGAATGTATCCATAAGTAAAATTAATTTGGAACCAGTAAAATCTAATGATGTATATAATTCAGAATGAAATAATAGAAAAATTTATCAAACTATTCCTTTAAAGAGTGTATATGAAGTCTTCATATGAAAAGAATCTTTTTATCAAGATTGCATTCAGAAATCACATGTGAAAATATAAATAATTACATTCTGAGTAAAAGAAATAATGTTGTCAAAGTTTACAACTGTCGAACAAAAATTTTCTACATAGACATTGCTCATTCTCTCAGTCATTAAATAAAATTTATTTTAAGAAATTTTTAAATTTAGATTTTTGACTGGATGGAAGTTTGATCAGATAATTTTTATATCAACATATCTAATATCAAAGAATCAAAAAAAGTTAATGAATTGAACAGCAAAATATGTAAAAATAACAGTTCTAATGAAAATTAGAAATGTTATTTTTACATATTTTGCTGTATATCAACTATATTTCAATTACAAATCAAAATTATAGATTTTTAAATTATATTTAACTATGTCAGTTGAAGGTTGTACATCTAACTCTCAATTTATACTGTACTTACATTGTATGATTTTGTTTAACATGACCAAAAAATTGATACTGAATCTTCATTTACATGATACAATTTCAGTTTAACACAGTTTAAATCCAACACTGACAACGAAAATAATCACAATAATATTTCGGACTATGGACAAGAAAGAATAACAAAATCCTTAGTTGTTACATCAGTAACAGCATGCTATGTGAATGCAACTATTGACAAATCACTCTATGTATACTGTATTGTATAGTACAATATATACATAATCTTTAATTTTTATGGAGTATACAATTATTAAAATTGTTAATTAACATATATAGTAATTTATAAATTATGAAAAAATAAATTATCAGTTATGTTAATTTTTAAATTAATTATTTCCTTGACATTGATCCAAACATGGATCACAGCATAAGATTCTGAAAACAATTACGAAATTCAGCTTTAAAAGGAATTAAATGTAAAAAGCAAGCATTATAATTATTGAGCTGGTCCAAAAATTTCTTTATAAAATTAAAAATTCTGAAATAGAGAAAATTAGCTGCAATAATGGTGACTTTGAGAAGGAAGACTGTTTTGATATTAACAAGAGAAGATATGGAATAATCTTGTTTTACATTTTGAATGGTTTGAACCTTTAGTCTTAAATTTTTTTTGTATATATGTATAAAATTAGTTTTAATTTATTTGTAATTTATTATAAATTAAATGCTATTTATTTAATTGAATATTATAAAGGTTATAGACATTCTGCTACTAATCAACGTAAAAAAGGAACTAAAGCACTATGCAGAAAAAATTCTTTTATTACATAAAAGAAACGTTTTCAACCATAAACAACTGGTCTACATCAGCTAATGTTATCCGTTACACAGAGAGCTGAGATATTTCTTCAGGTTGTTTGTTAACATAGGTTTGAAAAGCCGTTGGTTGGTGACACGCGTGAAATTATTGCCCTGTATGGACAGAGAACTTGTTTCTGTTGCTTATATCCAAAATTGTAAAAAATGTTAAATTATAATAATTGGACAAAAAACATAGTCTGGGGAAAAAATAAAAACATCTGGGGAAAAAATAAAAACAATACAAAAATACGCATGGAGGCATTAAGGTATTAAGATACACAAAAAAACAAGACAAGAAAAATGTTATATCCAAAACATCAACACTATCAAGCAAAATAACCTTACCTCGAAAAAACAAACTACACATGCAAGGTCCAATACATTAAAAAGAAATTCTAAAACTGAATTGTGCCAAACGTGTGCAAAAAACTTCACTACATTTATAAAAACCAGTGAATTAAAAAAGGAATGCAAAAAACAAAACTTTTAAAACTAAAATAAAAAATTACTTAAAACGCAAAACTGTAAGCTTTGTGCAGGAGGATGTAATTGCCTCCCCTACATCATGTGCCAATCACAATCCATTGTCCATAGCCAAGCATTGGAGATTGATACAGAGTCATTACGGTTAATAACATGTGTCAATTTGGCCCTCTCTGAAATAAAAAGGGACTCTGCAACAAGCTCTTCTATAGTTTTGAATGACCTTTGCCCTTGGCTAATCTATATGCAGGTCATGCTCATACACTTTTGTCCCAAGTGCTATGTTAGTTTTGCCCTTCTTAATATCCTGCTGATTCTCTAATTCTAGTGCAGAGATTATGTCTAGTCCAACCAATGTATACCTCTTCTCTGCCTAGGCTGTTATTTTTAACAGGAATCTGGTATACATCAGACCTCAACCTAGGCCGAATAGGTGGCTTGTTGTTCCTTAGGAATTGGAAAATTGTGTTAGTCTTTTAAATGTGATCCTCCTTTCACCAATTCTCTCCAATAACCTATGATTCTTTTTCACAGGTGTACAATATGACAGGGCTGTGTAACACGCTTCCTTTGCTGACTGCGCTCCACTGCTCGGCCAAGAAACTTGCTTTCTTATTTCTGCATGCAGCACCCATAACAGGTTTTCTGCTCCTAAAGAGAGCATGGAAAGCTGCCAGCTTGTATTGTTCCAGATTGTACGATGCCTTCTTTATATAAATTGCCCTAAACATCGGCTTCCTGTAGACTTGTACTGTAGCAGGAACTTTCCACACTAATTCCAACATCAAGAAAGTGCATTCTTTTGTCGTTCATTTGATCCAGGTTGAATTGAATATTTAGGGAGTCATCTGTAAAGTTCTTCAATCATATTGCTGCATCCCTGCTGGCTGAAATAAGAAAAATACCATCAACATATTTCACATAAAGTGCAAACTCATTTTTAAGTGTCTATGCTAGGGAAAGTTCTTTATGCCTTGGGACTGGTTCAGCAATCACTCCTGCCATAGGGCTGCTACTCGGAACTCCTCTTGTTTGTTTAAAGAACTGTCCTGAAAACATGAAGTAGGTAGAATGACAGACCAAGTCACATAGTTCCCAGATATGTGCTGGTTTAAAGCCAGTGGCACATGGCCTTTCCAGTAAAAACCTATAGAGAAGAAGAGTCGCCGTTTCGACCTTAATGGAGGGGAACAAGTTTTTGAAATCGTAGACAAATAAAGTTTTTACGAGCAGCAGTTCTTTCTCTCTAAGTTTATTAATAAAATCCTTCAGTGAAGACACCAAAAACCTGTAGCCTTGCATGTTGTTATTGCACCATCTGGCAAGAGCTTTCTGCAAATGATAAGTTGGTGCAGTATACTGGGCCACAGTTGGTCTGATTGCTATCGAATCTTTATGCAATTTGATTTAGGCAAAAAGCCTAGGACGAGGGTGAGGATATGGTTGCTGTCTTAAGGAAATCCAAAAGACCCTTCATTTTTAAAAGCTTCTCAACCCGTTTAGCCACAGCTGGTATCAGATTGTTTCAGACAGGTACTGATTCCATTTGTGCGATATAGTCCTCTAAAAGTGTTTCATAGCATTCAGTTTTTATGAAGATGAGTCTTCTGGATTTATCATGTGTACAGGTAATACCTTCTTGCATTAGCCAATTTCTAGCTTGTTTAATTGATGCCCCCTTCCTTCTCTCTTCTGTAGATAAGGGTCTAGACCTCTTAAATGCTTCTGCTATTCTCCAACGGGCTTGTTCTGCTTCTACAGTGTTGTTGCATTTAAGCAGAGGTTCCAGGCTGGGAATGAGATCTTTCGGATTGGTTCTCCTCCTTATTGTTTAGTGAGGACCTGTCTTGATGAGGTCAACGAGATATCCTGGAAGTTGTATCCCATCCAGGGCACAGTAATGTTCTTTTGCTTCATATTTTCAGCATGTTTCACCTTCCAATTGAAAACGAAAAATCCGTTTGAGCTTTTTAATGTAGTTCATTCTAAGTTTCACCCTAAGTCGCGTTGTTTCTGTCCTCTTTTATTGCTTCTACGGCCTTTTTTCTTCTGTCCGTCAGTGTATACAGGTTCCGTTCAGCTAGTTGAACTTTTTTAAATAGGCTAAACATTCTTTTTTTAGTTTTTGTAACTGTGATCAGTAAAAAACAAACAACTTGGAGAAATATCTTGGCTCTCTGTGTAATGGATAACATTAGCTGATGTAGACCATTTGTTAATGGTCAAAAACATTTCTTTTATGTAATAAAAGAATTTTTTCTGCATAGTGTTTTAGTTCCTGTTTTACATTGACTATTACAAAATCTATTCCTTGATTTTTCTATACAAATGTTAAGCTTGATTTACACAGTAGGGGCAGAAGTAGCATAGAAAAAGTCTAATACACCGAGTAAAGCAGTAAAGGGACTGTAACTGGGATAGGAAGCTATAAAAACATAAAGGGAATAGAACTAATACAAATTTAAATAGATTAATAATTGGGTGTAGAAAAAAATTAATAATAGTGAATAGTTCTTATAAAAATAATAATAATAAATAATGGGTATAGATTAAAAAAATTAATTAATAGAATAATTCAGTATTACTAAATATTAGATATCTCTGCCTTCCTCTCCACCTTGCATTAGACCAGAATGTGGAATTATTGGTCTACAACCTTTCAGATTGTTTCCATGAAGTATATCATAAGAATATGGCCCTCAGTAACCATCAGCATTGGAAATCCCAGTTACGGCAGCAACTGAAGTATGGAAGTTGCAGGAAATACTAAGAATACCTGGATAGGGACTGGTTGCGTTTGATTACTGACCTTGATTATATATAATGGATGATCCTTTCAACAGAAGATGGTCTATAAGAACAGAAGAATGAAGCAGAAAAAATTAACTGGCATATTATTGAACTGAGTAAGAAGAAAAGAACAATGTAAGACGAAGTAACAAAAATGTCAAAAGTAAGAAGAAAAGGCAAAAACCTGATGGGACTTCAAAGTGGACACCTATCACTAACAAAATTAGACCAATACCAACAAAGGAATGGGATTTCTGATTCATAAGGATATCATATATAACATAATCAGTTTCAGCAGCAATTTAGACTGAGTAGGACAAGTCACAGGGAGGATTTCCAAGAGATACCAACTGAAAATAATACAGGTATATTTGCAGACAGTTAGCAGTGATTATGAGATGAAGCCCTATATGAAGAATAATAGAGGAATTGAACATCAACCCAACACACTTCACAGTCATTATGGGTGATTTCAAAATTGGAAGAAAACAACAGGATGAAGAATATATGGGAAAGTATGGAATCAATATATTAGATTGATGCATAATTCCGTAGCATTCTGATTTGGCCTGGCAATACTGCATTACTGTTCATTTGTTTACCGTTTTTACATTGTCACTGTTTACTTTGGAGTGTTGTCTTGTAGAATACAAGCTGTCAGCGAGATTGTTACAAACGATGGTTATTTCTTCGCTGTTGAAGATGGAGTGTCAGGTCGAGAAAAACGAACATTTCCAACATATTCTGCTGTATGAGTTTAACTGAGGTTCAAGTGCAGTAAATGCGGCTAGGAACATCTGTGAAGTGTACAGAACTTGGATTGATGACTTCCTTAACTCAAAACCAACAGATTTTTCTACAGACGGGGATCCAAAAACTATCCCAACGTTGGCAGGAAGTTATTGACAATGACGGAGTTACATTGTTGAATAGTTGCTTGCTTGATTTGGTCAAATTTTTAACTGAATTTTAACTGAATTTCATAAATAAAACATTAAACAAACAAACTTAACAAACCTATATTTAAAACGCTACGGAATTATGCATCAACCTAATACAAAAGGAGAGATAGAAAAGACTAATAGAATTTGTGACTCATGTCAATCAGAAGATAATGAACACTCAACAAGTAAGAGTAACAAAAATGGACATGGATCAGTCCCAATGGACAGACTAAGAACAAGATTGTCTTCATCCTGGCCAACAAAATTATACAATCAAAGACATTTCCATAATCAACCAATTCAACACCAATAGAATCTCTGATTAATAAATGTCAAAGTCTAGCTGAATATTCAATGCGAAAGATGGCTAATACAACACAGAACAAAAAAACAATATCGGACAGCTTTAGACTAAGAAGGAAGAATACAGCCTAAAATTGCAGAACAGATTTCAAGTGCTTGCAGAAGAGGACAATACAATGACTTACAAAAGGCATACAATGGGACAATGATAATCATCAGAGACTGTGCAGAAGAAATCACAGAAATTGAACC
The DNA here is from genome assembly GCA_000484575.1 of Olivierus martensii. Classification (NCBI taxonomy): domain Eukaryota; kingdom Metazoa; phylum Arthropoda; class Arachnida; order Scorpiones; family Buthidae; genus Olivierus; species Olivierus martensii. Next base: position 11,645 of record AYEL01064724.1, on the reverse strand, counting down.
AAGAAATCCCATTAAGAAAATATCTACTAAAACACAGGAGTTGATTGCAAAGAGAAGGAAGGTGAAGATCAAATCCACTACCAACCAGGAGAATACAGAGAAAGTGCAAAGTAGCATGAAAGAAAAATCAGAGCTATATGGAGATTCAACATAGAAAGAATTCAAATGGCTTTTGAGAACAGCAATAATTTCTGATCAGCATGGAGAGACATGAAGACTGGCAAACAGCAGCAAAATGTGATCAAAGAAGCTAACGGAGAAATTATCATCGACTGAGATAGTATGGTAGAAACTTTCCATGAGGAACTATATAAACTAAGAGACCAATTGAGGCAAACAAGACAAGACCAGCAAATATAGAAATTATTTTGGCAACATATCTGCAAGAAATAGAGAGAGCAGTTAAGAAAATAAAGTTTGGAAAAGTCCCAGGAGAAGACTATATCAACATTGCACTCTTAAGCTGTTGAAGTCTTATTATGTGTACATACATCATGGAAATGGAATAAAAATGATAAAAAAAGCACTATAAAAAAATTCATTCCTGATTTAGTACAGTGTTTGCAGATTGTTTTTTTTTTTTGTGTTTATTGGGTGACAATATGTTACTTCAACGATGGTTCCTAAATTTTTCAATTGCTGACATTTGTTTTTAAATTACATTTTAAAGTTAAATAATTTGAATGGATTGTATTAATAGAATTTCGATTATTTTTTATTGAATATTATTGATTCTGTTTTCTATTCTATTATATTTTATTATTCTTATTTTGGTTTTGGGATAGGATAATTTTATTTTTTTAAGTAAAACATGAAATTTTAGTTTGATGAGCTCTAAAAATCATAAAAATGAAAAAAATATTAACAATAGTACAAAAATATTTGTTAATTCTGTTAATATAAACAACATTTTTTTATTTGTTCATTTATTGCTTTATTTTTACTGATAATTAAGTAAAATATGAGAATTTAATGTAAACATCCTCAGGCAATTTAAAGGGGCATGGCATTTTTATTGTTTTATAGAGGCCAGTCATTTCGCAGAAAATCGTAACCAAGCCTACTTTACTGTGCTGCATGTATTGATAATATTGGGTATAGTATGTCAACAAAGCATTTGCAAGCCAATTAAAGTAAAGTAGAAAATGTTATAGATGTTTATGTATGAGAGTGCACAATTTTTGTATATGTTGGGTTTTTGGATATGAATTCTAAAATATGAAACAAACTTTAAACTGCCTAAAACACTTCAACAATAGTAATTATAGAGCACTAATTGCAGTAGTGACTTCTAAAAACAAATTTATTTCAAGATAATGTAGTACTTGAAATAAATTTGTTTTTAGGAGTCACTACTGCCATTAGTGCTCTATAACTATTATTGAATTCTAAAATTTATAAAAAATTAAAATAAAGGAAAATCATACCAATAAATTTATTTTATTAACCCTTGAGTGCTGCAGATGTTTTGAAATTAAGCCTAATTAATATGTAAAACTAATAAAAAAAAAAAATTAAAATTGTCAAATCTCTCTTAATTTTCATTGAGATCTTTTGAAATTTTCAGTATTATTTGCATTTTTTGTTCTGTTTTGGCAATGTAAGCATTTAACTTTTAAATATAAGCAAATCAAAGCACTTACAGCAGTATAGGAAAACTTTAATTCAGAAATTGAACAAACATTTTCAGTGCTTTACGCCATCATCAGGTTTGATTCTTTTTGGAACTTTCAAATTACAATAGAATATGAATAAATGTTGTAGATTAAATACAATTCGGATTAAAATTTAAATAATGAACAAATTTAAAACATTACTAATTTACTTTTTTATAATACTATAACATCTACTTATTTGTTCAACATTTGTTTGTAATTAGTGTGCAACTTTTCATGTAAGAAACATCATAAAATCTATGATTAAATTATTCATTAATTGTTAATTAATACTTTTTAACACATATGTATTATTTTCCGTGTGTTGTTCTATGGTTTGTTATTAAAATAGCGCTGTTTCTATTTTTGGCTTTTTAACTCATTCTGTCTGTTATGTATTGCAATGGCATTGGTAAATTTTCCGATGTTTTTTCGTTTAGTATATTTTCACACTTTTTCCTCTTGACTATTTCCAATGTTTCTGAAACTAGACCTTGTTTCATATTTGGTGCTTGTTTGATTATTTTTGCTCCTCCCCAGTCCACTTTTATGTTTGATGCATAGCATTCCACTGCCAGGGCTGTTGTCATGTTGCCATTTCTTATGTCCCTTTCATGTTCCTGGAGCCTTTCTTTTAGAGTGCGGCTGGTGACTCCTACGTATGAGGCTTTTTGTTTTGTATTTGTATTTTCTACTGGGATACTGTAGATTCCTGACTTTTTGTTTTTCAGTTTGGGGTCTTTACTATTCTTAAGTAAGTTGAAGTTTGTTGCTTCTCTTTTGATGGCCATCATCTTTCCTTTTAATCTTACAGTCTGTTTTATTACTGGATACTTAGATAGCTATATGGTACTTTAATGTATTCCTTGTTTTCTTGTGCATTTATTTCATGTTGGGCTGTTTGTCTTTGTTATGAGTTGTTGTTTATGTTGATGCTTTCTTCTACCTTATTCTTTATGTCCAGTATAAACCTTTTATTACAACCATGTATTTGTCTGTACTGTAATTACTTGTTACAGTACAGTGGTTCATAACTTGAGGAGTACTTGTTCTAAATATGCAATATATATGTTATGTTAATAATATATTAATGTTTCTAAAAAACTTTAAAAACGAATCTTTCCACTTGATTTAATTATAATAATGTTCATTCTAGCACTGATTAAAAGTGGAAAATTTACACAAAAATTTAGCAGCGCTTTCGACTTTATTAAGTCCTCATCAGCTATACTTTACAAATATAGATTGTCGAACATAAGACTTATGTTCGACAATTTATATATGTAAAGTATAGCTGATGAAGACTTAATAAAGTCGAAAGCGCTACTAAATTTTTGTGTAAATGTTTCTAAAAAACTAATGAACCAACAAAATTTAATAATTGAGTTGTATTTCTTTACTTGTTTATAAGATTTATTATACTTTTGTTACATTTTGTTGCTATAAAGTGTTTATTACTTTCAGGTAATAATTTATTATATATTTTCACTATTACAATAGTATATTAACAGGTATATTTACAAATAAGCCTTATTCAAAGTGGAAAAATTATTTTATTGTAGAAGTACTTTCTACTTCAAGAAGTCATCATCAGCTTTACATAAGAACAATTAGAATACAACATTTTGGAATACGATATGTAGAATATGGAAGTTTATTTGTACACTATCTTTTATATATAAACTTATATATAAAAAAACACAACTTGCTTTTCTTCAAATCTCAAAAATCTCAAAAAATCAGCTCTAGAAGCAAGTAATTAATATATATTTATTTCTGCATAAATATATATATTAATTACTTGCTTCTAGAGCTGATTTTTTGAGATTTTTGAGACACTATCTTTTATTATATATTTGTTCACTATTCTACATATTGTATTCCAAAATGTTATATTCTAATTGTTTTTATGTAAAGCTGATGATGACTTCTTGAAGTTCAAAAGTACTTCTACAATAAAATAATTTTTCCACTTTGAATAAGGCTTATTTGTAAATATACTAGTTACTTAAGTGGAAGTTTATTTGTGCACTATAGTATATTAACAATTAACTTCAAGCATGTAATTCAAAAAACCTTGTTTCTGATATTTCAATAGAGTTTGTATGGAAAATAATTTCTTGATTTATGTCATTTCGCTTTTTGTTGCATTTTTTAGAAAATTATCTATGATACAAATTGATGCACTAGTGTTATTTTTATAATTTGTAGTTTTAAGATTCTGAATACTTTGTTCTAATTCTATGTTCTGTTGTATGTGAAGATGGGTGGAGTACCTGAAAATGTACATAAAGCTTTTTGGTTCTTATAAGTAGCATTTTTGATATGTTTCATTTAAAACCTGGTTTAGGTATAGTTAAATTAAAATCAATTTTTGACTTAAAATAATTTTTATACAGGGTATACCTTGCTTAATGTATACTTAATACATTTTTGTTATAATATAGATAAATTTTATTACCCAGCCCTATTATAATATACGACTACTCTGCTATAATGTACTGACAATGATATCTAAAATTTACACCGTTCTGAAATCAAATAGAGGAAATTTTTCAATGCAATGGGATCAAAAATGGCTTATATCATGCAGTAAAATATATGAATGCATAATTTTTATTTGTATTTCATTGTAATAATCAAATCAATTTTTAATATGTGAAACAAAATATTAATAATCAAACAATAACCAAATCTATGGAGTAATCGAACAGCATTAGAAATTTGGCTTAATAAAGATAAATTTTTTTATCTTTATTAAGCCATCCTCAGCATTCTTTACACTGACAAAAATGCCGAGGATGGCTTAATTAAGCCGAAAGGTCTTCGGAAATAAAGATAAAAAATTTATTTTTCACTTAATAGAGCTGTTTGATTACTCCATAGATTATAGTAGAGAAGATAGTGAAAATAAAAAATAAGATTATAAACAATGAATAATCAAATACAGTCAATTAACCCTAACATTATAAATTAATTTAGAAATAACTGAAATGAATGATTAAATTAAATTTTATCAATGTGGCTTCATCTATTGACTAATAAACCAAACTAGAAAGTGTAATACTTATCTGAAAATGAAATTTATCCCAACCATAGTGAGCTTGTGGATACTGAATTAGCCTGGTTGGGAGTGTTGCTTATTGGCCTATCTGATGTTTGTGTTAACTTATATAACTGAAATTTAAATAATCTGGTGGGGAAATTTTGTTGGTGTCCCAGTAGTCCAACTAGTAGAATGTTAGTGCATTATCCTAAAGGTCCCTGAATCAAATTTGGGTTGGGAAAAATTTCATTTTCAGGTAAGTATTAAAATTTCTAGTCATTAGTCAATAAATGAAGCCACATTAGTAAAATTAATTTAATCATTAATTTCAGTTATTTCTAAATAAATTATAATGCTAGGATTAAGGCTGTTATTTGGTTATTGTTTGGTTATTAATCTCTAGTAAGTTTGTTTACTTGGTATGAAATATTAATACTTATCATATTTTCTTCATTCTAAGATGTAGTTTTTAGCTCCTTAACTTTCTTTAAAATCAAGATGCATCTTACAGTTGATGTTAAAACAAATTTTTCATTGCCTAATTTGAAGAAAAAATCATTGTTCTGTTGGTCAGAAATAACAGGATTTATTCAGAGCAATCATTATTTAAAACATTACAAGATATTCAAATGGCAAAGGAAAAGATTTAAAAAAAATGAAATCAAAATAAAGCACATATGAATTTTTGTTGTATTAGGAAATATATCCAGCATACAACTATCATCAAAATAAGAGAACAACACTACCTATTAATAAAAAGCCATGAAAAGGAAATACAGTCAGCACTAAATGGCATTATAAGTTTTAATCAGTAAAAACTGGAACATTTTCAACTATACATTAGCTCAATATCAGCAATACAAATTTTAGCAAAAATTACAACACAACAGAATTATATATTCCAAAATCTACATAGAACAACAAAAACAAATACTGGATTTATTATATTTCCTTTTCATAATTAATAGGCAATGTTGTTCTCTGATTAATAAGCAGTGTTGATTTTGTTATCTGTTAGCTGAGCTAGCTTGGATGTGTGTACTTTGCTGGATTATAAAAAAAATCTATATCAAAATGACAAAATAAGTGAAACTTTAATATTCCTGGAAGAATGTAAACTTAATAAGGTTTGATGAAGAGGAAGAGTCAGACTCCAACATCTTGAGAGACCTGGCCTATATGGTCTGCCATGACTCATACTTCGAATTTAATGGAACCTTTTAATAAGGTTTATTCAATGTCAATCTTTAATATCAAACTACTGGTTAATTCATGAAAAAGCCTAAGTAACACCAAACATATTTGTTTTAAATTTGCCCTTACTGATTTTAGAAGACACTACTATGCAATGAAAATAAAAATCTTGGTGCCATCCTCATAGGAATTGGTAATGACAATATAGCAACTCCTCTTAGTTTAATTACACTTCCAAATGGATAGATTAGCAAAAACCCTTCAACTTAAATACATTAAGAAACTAAAGTGGATCTTTTATAAGTATATTAGTATGCATATAGTCTTGCTGTAATATAGAAGATATAATTATGATAGTAATATTCAGCTAACAACATATGCTAAGGAACTCTTTTATGAAGGACCTTCTTAGAACATAAAGCACTGTTAATCTTATATACTCTGTATAACAGCTTATTGAACTTCTGGACTCTGTTGACAAAGAGAGATTTAGATAGTATGCATTCCAAGAAAATGCTAGAATTTTAATAATTCTCAAAATATATCAAGTTGTGCCAGAAAATATGCTTTCTTTTTTTATAACAGCAGAATGGTTAGAAGAACAAGAACTCACTATAATGAGATGAGACTATGAAGCTAGTAATAGTTAGCAAAGATGCCTATATAAGATGCTTAACTTTTATATTCATGATTCAGAGCAATTGAATTAGATCATGACCTAACAAAATTCTAGCAGCCAAAGTCAATGAAGTTCATAACATACCTACCTGTCTTTTTGGCTGTATAGACTCATAATGATCCAATAGGCATCCATCCAATCATTGAAACAAAATGTTCTCTCCTGTTTACCTTTGAAAATGCTCTGGCAAATGTATGTTCCACCAGGGTTAAAAGTTATAGTTATGTTTTTTTCTACTTCAGAAGATCTTCTTATTAAGATTGAAGACCTTCCTTCTGTTCAGAATGAAATTGCAACAATACTGGACTTCTAAAAATTATTTCCATCTTTAAACCATCCACCATCATATATGGCTCTATATAAGTTTCTCCTACAGGCTTTTGCAGAACTGATACTGATCCATCCACCTTAAGGGAAGTTATGTAATATTCTGAGTTGTATTTTAGTTTTAATGATATTTTAGTGTGATATTCTGAGTCATATTTTAGTTTTTTCTTTTTGTTTAAAATTTTTTAAACAAAAACAAGGAGTTCCTATAAGAAGCCCTATGGCCAGTATTATGGTAAAGTTTTGTTAAAGATATGGAATCCTACATTCTTCAAAACTTTAATGCTTCAATTAAAAATTTATTTATATGATATGATGATGACATATATCTCACCTGGTATGATTGCAATAAATTGCTAGACCTTTGTAAGTCTTTTGCTTCCATGGATACTGGTCTAAGTTGAATCTAAATCAATGCAATAGGTCTTTTACCCACTTCTTGATGTTCAGATTAATGATAAAAGAATAATAATAAACAACTGTTTACAGAAAGTTGACATGTAATCCTATTCTTATTCTTGCCTGGTCTTATGATCAATTAAAGTTTAAGATGGCAACTTTGTTTGTTTTTTCTTAGAATCTCTACCTACTGCTCTACAAGTGAATACAGAATGTTGATGACAACAACAGCACTACAAGTGAATGTGCAGTGATGGTGTTAAGAAAGTACCCATTGCTACACTCCAGAGCAATATTGTAAAACAGCCAGACATAAATGCACCAGAGGAAATGCCAACAGTTATAAAAAATACCTTATGCTGTATCTAAACTTAGTATATCAAAATACAGCTAAAAAGCTAAATACTAAGAAAGTAGTTAAAAGACATCCTACTGTATATACAAAGCTAAGAAACAACAAATCCCATAATGATAATAGCAAATGAACAGAGACTACATAATAATGTTATATAATCATGACTTTGATCAGTGAGAAAAATACATTGAAATCACTTTAAAGAACTTAGAATATCAGCTAGCCGAACATAAACAGGATGTATGCGTTGTTCAGATCACTAAACTGCTTTCTTTAGAAGATTTTACGAGTTTCATCTGGACATCATTTGCGGAGCAAAGATGGTTAAACAATATTAAACATCCAAAGAAGGACTATTAAATGAAATTTTTAATAACTTCCAATAGATCACCAGCTAATGATATTAATGATATTCTAGTGAATAATTTATGTAATGCATGGCACCATGCATTTCAAACCAACATATAATGATTCCAACATTAATATTAAGGACAGACCTTTACTGCTGTCTTTTACTATTGGCTTATTTTTTAAATTTTAATTAATTAATTTTTTAATTGTAAATATTGTGAGTTATTCCATATTTTGCCATTGCCTAATTCTTTTCATTTTATGTAATATGTATGCACATTATTTAGAATTCTAATTTTAAATTCTTGTATTCACTTTTGTTGTTCTATGTGATTTTGGAATATGTTATTCTCTTGTGTTGAAATTTTTACTAAAATGTTTATCACTGATATTAACTTCTATATAGCCAAAAATATTTTGGTTTTTATTGATTAAAACTTATACTTCCATTTAGTGCTGAACTTGTTTCATTTCATAACCATCATCAAAAGTAGAAATCTTATATTCCTGTTGAGTGTATGATAATCACTGATATTTGATTATTTATCATAACTATTGATGATTGCATAAACTTGATTGTAAATATCAAACATTGCTATGCATATGTCTTAGAGTGATCTCCAACACTGCAATCTTAACATGTTTTTTAGATTACAGCTATAATTTCTGTACAAAAAGAAATTATTATAAAATAAGATATATAGATAATATACTTATATAGATAATATATTATTTCATATTTTTAATATTTAATTATCAATAGAGATTTTATACTCACTTTATTTATGAAATACATGTTTTATTGTTTTGAAAAATTTAATTGCATTATTTTCTTTAAACAAAATTATTTTTAATAAATTTTACTGACAATTAAAATGAAATTCTGTAATACATAAAAATTCAAATATACTGCAAAAAAAGCATTTCAAAACTATAGCATAGTAATAAGTATGCTAGTAATAAGAAGAATACAGAAGATTATGGATTATTTTATCGCAAGTACTGTGATATTCCAATTATAGCTTTTGCTGATTGGGGCAATCATCCAGGAAGAAAATCAATTTCTGGATTTATTATTCAAGTATATGGTGCTACAGTGATGCGAGCCTCAAGAAAACAGTCTATTACAGCTCTCTCATCAACTGAAGCAGAATTTATTGCCCTGGCAAGTGCCTCTGCTGAAATAATGTGGCTCAGATCTCTTCTCATGGAAATACAGATATATCCTGCCACTCCAACAATTTATGAATATAATCAATCATGCATCCAAAATCTGACAAAGTCGTAACAGCAGAAACTGAAACATGTTGATATTAAATATAATTTTGTTCGTGATCTAGTGATAAACAAAATTATCAATGTAACTTACTTACCAACAGATCAGCAAATTGCAGATGTATTAACTAAAAGTGTAACTCATAACAAATTTATTGAATTTTGTAATGGTCTCGGGATCCGTAAAATTGAGGCAGAGTGTTAAATATAAATCTGTATTTAATTTACCAATTTTACGTTTATAAAATCTGACGAGAGCGACACCTAGCTCTCCTATATAATCCCCTGACCAGTACGTTCACGTGCTTTTTCGTTTTGGTCTGTACCAATAAAGTTCGTCTATACTGGATCTATTTTGTCGTCTACTTTTACTGCGTGTAATGCTTTGTATTTATTAGTTTGACCTCATTGGTCGAGTGCACGAGTTCCAACGATGATGTGTTCAGTGCTGATCTATTAACTTCGAAAAATATGATTCAACATTCGATGTTATTGCTTTGATGTTTTGAACATTTCTTGAATCGCAAAGAAACAAAATAATGCAGAAATTTATTTTATAAAATTAATAAATTGTTATTGAAAATATTTGCGTTATATATTTATAATAAAAACAATTCAATTAATGATTAAAATAATGTTTATAAACGACAATATTATATTTTGATTGGAAATTTTCGAAATAATGTTGCTTTTCCAAGCAACCGAAAAATGATGATGAATCATTTTTAAGGATAAATAAAGATTTCACTATTCGTACGAATAACCATGAGAGTCACTGTATAAGTTTTTAAAATAAATTTATTAATTAATTTTCGGAAACTTTGGTTTGTAATAACACATGTACTGTAATAGATCTTATAAATTCGATAATCTATTATGTACAATGTACATCATTAAGATAATCCAAAATACGCAATACATTTCTATTTTAAATGCAGAAAATGTCCATTTGGCTGAACAATTTGTAGTAATGTGCAAATAAACATATGAAACATAGTATTGCTTTTACTATTTACTATATAATGATAAAAGGACATGTTCCTGATATTTATTTTTGGTGTCATATTTCTGGAACAGAGAATAGTATAATCTTTCTCAGGCTAGCTCGGACTTGTATAGATAAAGTGACCAGACGTCCCAGATTTGAGTTGTTTGTCCCGCAATGAAAACTGTCCCGGACTGAGCATGTAATCTTTTCGCAATAGCACTAGTTTTAGTTGCTACTAGTTTCTTCTAATTCATACTGAATGACGCTATTGTAATTAATTAGCAACAAATGTTTGTATTTGTATGTGACAAGTATTGAAGATGATAAAAATATTATTATGGAAGTTGTTACAGAAATAGTCGATTCAAAATTCGAATGAAAAGAAAGAATGGATATACAATATCTACTATTCACTGTACGTAATAACTTACGGAATTTAGAAGAGGATGGTTGGTCCAAAACAGATATCTTCAAATCCACTGACAACAGTATTTTATGAAAAATGTATCCAATATCTAGAACTTCACTTATGGCAATTTGAACACATTTGATTGTTTTAAGAAGACCGATCTTAAAAGCAGTATTAATTGGCAAAATGTATAAAAAGTTTTGAATATATTTCAAAATTTGATGATAAAATGGAACTATTCGATACTGATAAAGAAGAAAGGAAACGTTTTGATGAGGTATATGTAAAAAAATTTGCTGTTGATACAAAAGTAAATGCTTGAAATGAACAAAAAATGCAATTCGATGTAAGGTGGATAGAAATATTTAATCACTTTGATACCAGCAACATACTATTCAGGAATATTAAGAAAATTGAATTTGCAATATATGTTGCCAGGCACCAATGATGAAACGGAAAGATTTTTCAGTGGTGAATAAATTTTAGACCTCAGAAATAACCGCAGTTGAGCGTAAAAATGTTGAAAGAAATATTTTACAAGTTAAGTGCAGTTTTCCAATTCCTGTGAAGAATTTTATAAGAATATTTCAAGTAATGAAGATTTATTATAAATTTCACTCTGCGAAAAATACGTACTATAACGTAATTATTTAATATTCTTTATATATATATATATAATTTCTTTTTTGCATATTTTACGCCCCCTTTCCAACCAGGAAGATTACTAAGGGGGCGGGGCCAGTTCCAACCACGGGCTGCACCCACACCCGTGGAGGGACTCATTTAGGCTCATTTATAACTGTGACTGTGTGCCTAAAAAGGCAACATGGCCCTGCTCCGCCGAATGGCACTACAGGGATCCATCTGCGAGATGGAACTCGGCTTTAATCATCGCCTGAGCTGTCGGCGGGGAAGGGAACCCCACCTCTGCGCCACTTCAGCAAGGGGGCCACACTGGTCCAGCAGG